>JBCAUG010234258.1:0-18738 GCA_038406175.1 Haplosyllis leylae
GAATACTCCCTGATCCATGATGAATCCATGTCCAAAACGCCTCTGGGTTGATCACTTACACTGGCTGCCACCATGTAGTATTATTTAGAACTCAAACACACATTCCCAGGACAGGATGTGGTTTATTCAATGAATTACAATCGAAGCCATTATGGTAGAGATCGGCGTGTAGTGGGCGAAGATAGAGAAACACCAGATGTCGCAACACATGGAACTGGGATCGGGAACAGGAACAATGGGTTTCTTCTATATGTTATGCGGAACTGTTCACACTGCACTGAGACAGGGACATCAACCAGGACCCATTGTCTCCTATTGTGCTGGTCCTGTTCCCAGTCCCGGTCCCGGTGTGGTGATTTTAACTGACCCCCTTTTTTAGGGCCCCCAGACTATTTTGACTGTTATCAGTGGGACCCATTTTCATAAATGTTGATTTTCTTGTAATTAGATTATAATGTTTGATATTTTAATATATTCAATCAAATAGCAACTTATTTAAAAAATAGAATATATTTAATATGATGAATGTCTATGCTTTTTATAGGTAAAAGTCAAAAATTACCTTGTAATTAACATACAAAATGTGTTAAAAGTAAAATAATGTGGTGATTATTGTAAATATTTGGAAGAATTGTCACCCCTGATTAGTTATGTCTCACTTGGAAGAAAAATTTTCAATAGTTCTTTTTCAAATTTAATTGAAAATATTTCTATCAGGGAAGAAGGTAGGAGGGCAAATGGTGCCTTAAGCTGAGGGCTGAAGTGTTAAGGGGGTGCCCACTTAAAATGGGAGGGGGAGGGGTCGGTAAACGATAATACACCGATCCCGCTTCAGTGCAGTGTGAACAAGCCATAAATTCTTTGCGCACATTTTTCCATTCGAGTTAACCCCAGGGGTTTGCTCGCTTCGGTGAATTTTGGTTGTTTTGCAACGAGCAGGTGTGAACTTTTCCATTGTAAAACTATTATGAAGCAGCGCGCACGAGTTGGCATAAACTAAGCCGAAATGAGCGCACCTCAGTCGAACTTTTTTTGCCGACTTTTGTCCCCTGTGAAGGATATGTAAGGATCTGCCAATACGATTACCGGCAGTACAGGAATGTACAGATTACCTGGCCACTTGCTAGATCCCCCCCTACAATGGTGTATCCTACATGCCCCTATCACACAGCTGGTTATTTATGCTGTCCAATAAAAGTCCCCTGTCACATGCACAAATTACTCCACCTCTGAGTAACCAATTGGATCCCCTTGATGACATCTTTGGTACAAGGTTGTATCTGACCAATCACCATGCAGGGTTATCACTGAGGTATGAGTGAGATTCTTGCTCACTACCAATCACCATGCAGGGTTATCATTGAGGTATTGTGAGATTCCTGCTCACTACCAATCACCATGCAGGGTTATTATTGAGGTATGAGTGAGATTCCTGCTCACTACCAATCAGCATGCAGGGTTATCACTGAGGTATGAGTGGGATTCCTACTCACTACCAATCACCATGCAGGGTTATCACTGATGTGTGAGTGAGATTCCTGCTCACTACCAATCACCACGCAGGGTTATCACTGAAGTATGAGTGACATTCCCGCCCCTTTCCTTAACTCTAGGTGAAGGGTGTGGTTCCAGTGAGCAGGAAGTGGTTTCTTGTCTTGGCCCAATCCATGAACTGAAACCAATGAACACTGTTGTCACCGCCTGAGATAGAAAGATGAAGCCCCTGCATCGCTTTACCAAGGATATTTAACCAGACTTGGAAAAATAATGGTGACACCCCCCCCCCAAAACTAAATTATGACAACAAAATATACCAAAAACCACCCCCCCCCAAAAAAAAAAACAAAAAAAAACAACGGTATTAACAAAAGAGAACAAGAAGAAACCCTGTTCCCAGCATAAACCCTTCTGTGACCAAGGGTTTCCTGATTTCATAGGTTTGTTGAGCAGAAGTTGGACAAGAATTATCAACTGTCTTAAAAACTTAGGTTTTGACATTTGCAGATGAAAATGGCTTGAGTGAACAGAAGGTACAGGACCGACAAGAGGCTGGACAAGACGTTAAAGACAATGGAGGTTCAGTCTGCAGTGGGACGAGAGTTCTTGAGGAAGAGGAGGGTTTGTTCGCCTGTGCGGTGTGTGGATCGGCATTTGTAGCGGAAGCTGATCTGGATGAACACACCACCAGATGTCGTCGTACATTCTCAAATAGTCAATCAAGGGGAAGTGTTAGTGGTAGGAAATCACATCAGTGCGAGGAATGTAGTAAAGAATTCCCTCAACGTTCGATGCTGGTGAGACACATGTTGTCACACAGTGGAGTGAGGCCACATCAGTGCGCGCAGTGCCAAAAATCATTTCGTCAAAAATCACACCTGAAGGATCACACGCTGACGCACACTGGGGAAAAAAACACATCACTGTGAGTTTTGTGATTTGGCATTTGCTCTGAAATCCACTCTCACGAAACACTTGAAGAAAAAGCACAGTGGCTGTAAGATAGAATACACCAATGAGAAACCGGTGCGAACAGCTGATTGCGTGATCAACAGCGAAGAGAAGTCATTCCAGTGCATAAGGTGTGATGAATCATTCACTGCGCAACAAGCATTGAAACGACACGTGACTTTGGTTCATACGACCAAGTCCTCCAAACCGAACAGTGGTGTTCGATCAAAGCCATGGTTCAAACAGTCTCATCAGTGCGCCGAGTGTAAACGAACATTAAGCAACCGGCTGATGCTATTCACACCCGTGAACAACCACACCAATGTGACCAGTGTGGTAAATTATTTCTACAAATAGATCTACCACACCTGAAGGATCACCGGCTAACACACAGCTCCGTGAAACCTCACCAGTGTGACCGCTGCAGCAAAACATTCATATTGAAAACAACGTTGTTGAAACACCTGCGGAACCAGCATGTCGTAAAACCGTATAGCTGCTCAGATTGTCGGCAACTCTTTTATCTTAAATCACACCTGAGGGATCATGTGACCAAGCTTCACACAGGTGGTAGTATCGGTCAGTCGGGTGTCATGGAGTTTGACAGAAAAGAAACGTTAGAATTCTCTGAAACGAACTGTATTCAGAACTCATACTATCACAATGAATGCGCAAAGTGCGGCAATTCATCCAACCAAAAACAGGTTTCATCAAAGACAACGAGAACACAGAACAGTCACTGTGCTTTGTGTAATGAAACTTGCAGCACCGCAAGACAAATGAAGCGACATTTACTGAAACATAGCGGGGCTTTGCATCACAAGTGTGATCATTGTGGCCAGGGATTCAGTCAAAAGATGAAATTGAAGACGCATTTACGACGACAGCATCGTAGGATATCGTACGAATGCGCCGTGTGTGGAAAGGTATTCAATGTGAAGGAAGGTTGGCGGGATCACATGCGTCAACACAGCGGTACAAATCTACATCAATGCGATCAGTGTGGTAAATCATTTAACTCTGTATCTAATCTCAAGCAACATCTCCGGACACACAGCGGTGAAAAACCACATCAGTGTAAAACTTGTGAAAAGTGCTTCGGATCGAAAGGTCAATTAGACAAACACGTGTTAACACACAACGGTGAAAGACAACACCAATGTAACGCATGCGGGAAAGCATTTCTTCTAAAACACGGACTCACCAGACATCTGAAAACGCACAGCGAGGAGAGACCGTTCCAGTGCGGTTACTGTGGTAAATCATTCCTCGTGGAGAGATATCTCCGGCAGCACATGGTGACTCACACAGGTGAAAAACCACACAAGTGTAACATCTGCGGAGAAACATTCTCATTCTCATCTACTCTCTCCGTGCACAAACAGAAACACACAGAGGCCAAGGAACAGAAAGTGAGGAAGAATTCCACAGAGCTGAACGACAAGCCTCGTGTTAGTGAGACTGATGCTGATTCAACAGACAACACTTCTGTGGCGAATAACGAAAACAAGCAGAGCATTGAATTTGGACTCAAGTGTCAATCTAGTCATAATACAAGACTTGTAGAAACTGATACCAAGGGCGACATAAGTGATACAGCCGGAAGAGATGAAAAGAATCGACAGACTGGATCTATTGATGAGGCAGCACTTGTACTTAGAGCGACACCTCAAGACAACGACAGCAACATCGGAAACAGCATATCGGGATCCGGGAATTTACTTCAGTGTGATAAGTGTGGTTCGGGGTTTAGTGATTGCGAAGCTTTTATTTTTCACGAAACAGAGACAAAAACACTTTCAGATCACAAACTCAATTATGGTGATACATTCAATAACGATGTTGAGAACGGCAGTTATGCTGATGATACGAACGAAAGAGATGAAGGAAAAAACGAGATAGCAGATATTACATGTAAAATTGAAGGAGATGATGACTGTACTTGTCCTGAACTGGAGAGTAACAATAGCTCAATGCATTTTAATGTACCTGATGCCGCAAGCATGCAGAATAAAAACAAGGTAAATCAGTGTACTGAGTGTGGAAAAAGCTTCGTTCATAAATCATCCCTGATGAAACACATGCGGATACACACGGGTGAAAAACCATACCAGTGTGACATGTGTGAGAAATCATTCCGGCAGAGTGCGCACCTGAAGGACCACCGGCTGACACACACCGGAGAGAAACCTCACCAGTGCGATGAGTGTGATAAAGAATTCACTCTGAAGTCCAGTTTGATTAAACACATCCGGAAGTTTCACCGAACGGAACCTTTGAAGTGCGACAAGTGTAAACAAGTATTTGTTGTCGATAAAAATTTTAAAAGTCACATCCGAAGTTGCGGAAGTGAAACTCTGAATAAATGTGAAGGGTTTGAATTATCGCCCACGGTTAAGGATGAAGAGGCGGCAGGGGACAAACACCGATCTGAAACTGACACAAAGAAACAGACTGTTGAAGGACTGTGTCACTGTGATCAATGTGAAGAAAGCTTTGACACGAAAAACGATCTGAAAGAACATTTATCCAAGATTCATTGCACTGGAGTGTCCTACCAGTGCGATCGATGCAATAAATCATTCACACTGAAATCCTCTCTGGCTAAGCACACTCGCGTTCAGCATGGTGAGAATCCATACCAGTGCATCGTTTGTGATGAATCATTCAGTTACAAAGGGAAACTTAGACGTCACGTTGCTGCAGAACACAGCACTGATAAACCATATCAATGTGACCAGTGTGGACGGGCATTCACACAGAAAGGCAACATGGTGGAACACATGTGGACCCACAGTGAAGAGACACCATACAAGTGTGATCAGTGCCACAGATGCTTCGGTTCGAAGCACCGGCTGGACAGACACGTGGCGACACACAGCGGTGTAAAACCACATCAGTGTGACCTGTGCGACCGATCCTTCCTTCTGAGACAGGGTTTAACCAGGCACCTGTTAACACACAACACTGAGAAACCATATCAGTGTAACTACTGTGGAAAGTCGTTCATGACGGAGAGGTATTTGAGTCAGCACGTTGTGATTCACACTGGAGAGAAGCCACATGCATGTAATGTGTGCGGAGATTCGTTCGCGTTCAGTTCCACATTGTCTATACACAGACAGAAACACTGCGCTGGAAAACGACTGTAAATTATTACTGCAACTTATGGTCCATTCACATCGGCTTTTTTCTCAACTTTTTTCTCAACTTTTTTCTTAACTATTTAGGTTCAAGAATGGGTTGTGTACCCATTTTTTGCAATTTTAGTACAAACACATATATGGATACATCGCAAAAGCAATCTCAATCGCAAAAGTTGAGAAAATAGTTGAGAAAAAAGCCGAGGTGAATGGACCATTAAACCTTAATCACCACCTTTTTCTGTATCTGGATTTGGATCTGTTAATTTTTGCATCCGAATAAATAATCGCCAACATGTCAATAGACCCTGATGCAGAAGCATGCAGATTCGGGATTCACAACTGAAGTTATTGATTCACAACTGAAGTTATTGATGGCTTGTGGAGTCACCTTATTGGTTACTTCGAGTGATTCGTAACATCCTGTCCCAAGCCTTTGGCAGTTTTATGATAATTAGGCAGGCCTACTTTAACCTGCAGTCATTGGTTGGAATTTGTTTACACAGAATGTTGTCATGACATCATTTACGTGCCACCGATTGGGTCAACGACGCAAGGTCAATGACTCGTATTGTTTTTGCTATCATGTATTATGTCTTTATGTTAATTTATCTCAATAAAATGAACCAACATTGGCCTCACATTTTCTGGTCATTTGACATCAGTTATTATTAGCAACAATACTTAATTATTATGCTATGACGGGAACAAAGGAATTAATATATATTTGACCTTCAGATGACCTTGATTTTAAGCAATCTTTAATGTAATACAAGTAAATACAATAAAACATTAGTTAACATTTAATATTTCACTCATTTGACCTTGACCCAGTGACCTTGATACTTACGCTTGAAATCAAGAAGGTCATAGTACACTCAAATTGAAGTTCCTGGCCTGAACAGACCCTCGCACATACAAACAAACAGACCTAACTGAAAATTTTATCCATCCGTATGTGTGGTTGTGATTATACGGATAAACACGATATCCGTAAAATTTACTCGAATTCTGTGTGCGCAGAGAAAAGCTACCCCTGAATTTTGTGGGAAGGTCAGTTAATACATAAACGTAAACACAGCTGCTGTTTTGGGAAATCACCATATTCATAGATCCTGGGTGATATATGACAAAAACCGAGATATGAGTCTGGTTCTGGATGCCCAATCAATACTTATTATTACAGTAACTATGCACAGGTATCCGTGCCCAGTTCACTTTTTCAAATTTTGAATTTTTTTTTTTTTTTGTTTTCATATAACTGTACATCAAAAAATTGAACTGGACACGACTACCTTTGATAACTATGACTATCGTTGGTGAAGGAATACATAAGTTTGCCTGCGGGGGGATCTGGAACATTGGCGGATCTAAGGGGGGCACCAGGGACTCCTCCCCTCTGGGTCCTAATTCTTTCATTTTCATGCAGTTTTCGGGAAATATTTGGACAAATAATAGGTTGCCCCCCCTCTGGAAATCCTGGATCCACCACTGTGGAGTGTGCTCGTTTCGGCTTAGTTTGTGGATTTTTTTGCGCCTTACAATAGAATTGCAGTGGAAAAGTTCACATCTGCTCTTTCAGACTTCGCAAAACAGCCAAAATTCACCCGAGCACACCCCTGGACGGTTTGAAACAAAATCCTTGGGTTGTGCTTATTTCGGTGAATGATTTAGCACAAAATTTACCGAAACGAGGTTATTATTATTGGCAATATCTTCACGATTAAACTATTCATTTATAGGGAGCAAATAAGCCGTGTCCAGAAACACAAAGAGCCTGTTCGCGAATTACTATTCATGACCTTTATGAAAAGCCCCCCCCCTCCCCTCCCCCCAGATCCACATATTAACGCTAAAATTTTTAAAACAGTGATAACTGAAGACGGAATGGCGGTAGAAGACCAGGATGAGCAGACGCACTCAGACGGAGGATCAGATGAAAACAAGAAGGATCATGAGTGCAATCAGTTTGGACAAACATTCAAGTATCGATGCAGACTGACGGAACATCTCATGAAACACAGCGGTGAGAAGCCTCATCAGTGTGACGTGTGTAACAAAACATTCACAAAGAAATCCAACCTCACAGTGCACAAGCTAATACACACAGGGGACACTGTTAAACAGCATCAGTGTGACGAGTGTGGTAAAGGATTTACAAGCGTAACAGCACTGGTTAACCATTCGCGTATTCACACCGGTGAAAAACCATTTCCCTGTGATTTGTGCGACAAGTCATTTACATCGAAAAGCAACAGGACTCAGCACATGATAATTCACTCTGAGCTCAAGTCTCACGGATGCCACGTGTGTGGAAAGGTGTTTAAACGGAAATCTAATCTCAACGATCATGTGCAAATTCACAACGGGAAAAGATTGTTCAAGTGTGACTCTTGTGGAAAGGCTTTTATCAACAAAAACAGACTAAATAAACACAGCAAAACGCACAATGGGAAGAAATCTCACAAGTGCCCTCAGTGTGGAAAATTCTTCACCGCAAAACATGGGCGAGATTTACATATGAGAGCACACACCGGGGAGAAACCACATCACTGTGAACAATGTGGTAAATCATTCAGTCAAAAAGCCGCATTGACGACTCATGTGAAGATTCACACTGGTGACAAGCCACACCAATGTGAAGAGTGCGACAAATCATTCACACTGAAATCTCATTTGAGACAACACATGGCAGTTCATACCGGTGAAAAGCGACACCGGTGCGTTTCGTGTGGAGAAGCATTCTCATTCTATTCCGGACTTTCCACTCACAAGAAGAAATATTGCAGTGTACGGAACCTGCACAGTTCTAATGATTCACCGGTTAGAGCTCGAAACTTTCACAATTCCAACGATTCTCTGATTAGAACTCGAAACCTGCGCAGTTCTAACGATTCACCGATTAGAGCTCGAATACAATTTTACATGCCAGATGGTGATTGGTTGTACTCATCATGCGATTTGCTGATTGGTCCCCGGGACTGTGCATGTGCCGTCCCTGCACTGATTGGATGTTGTTTGAGGAGACAAACAGGGCGCGCGTGATCTTCACATGATCAGGGCGTGATCCAGGCATGATCCAGGCAAGGGTTTTGGTGGGAAAGTCTGAGGAGATGTTTGAGGCATGGAATGATGCTCTTTTGGCCAACGGAAGCCAAATACAGTTGCAGTTTCGCTCCTCTCCTCAAGTTTTCGCATGAGTTTATTCTCAACCTGTTACACTAGTCTCAGGTAACTGGAAGCCAATCAAATTATGTGTATGTGTTGTACTGTATGATATCACTGACTCTGAAAATGCCTTACTTATTTATTTAATAACAGAATTCTGCAAGGTTGCTGTCAGGCTAGCAAACTTATCAGAGCATTTGAAACTAATGTGCAAATTAGAAGGATTTTTGGCAAGTAAGTGCAAAAATATATCATTGATAAGAATATAGCTTATCACATAGCATGGCACTAACACTAATTTTCTGAGAAGTTTTTGAACTCTTCTCTTACTTCTCAGGGGATGACAGTCAAAGAATCAGTATGCAATAAACTTCCAAATTCTGTGAGAAAAGGAGATTTCACCAAAAAATATTTCCATTTAAATAGCTCAGCTGTTTACAACAGCTCTGCTGAAAACAAACACAATCAAAAGATCCCTGCAAAGAAAGGCTATCTTGTCTCTACAATCATCTGCACAAACTCAAGAAAATCCTTTTTGAACAGTAAGTTAAATTTTGAAAGAAACTCATGATTTCAAGAAGAATATGTGTAGAGAATGAAATATTTAGTGTGAAGTGTTTCATACACTAAAATGAATGTAAACTTTGTGCTTGTAGAATGTGTGCTGTGCACAATGCACAGTACAAAAAAATTCCTAAAACTGTTGAGTATTTATTCACTGATGTTAAATAATTTGAAATAAGGTAGTTAAATGCAGATTGTTAATCACACATTGATGTTTGTAATTTTCTAAATAGGTACATTGGATGCAGTTTCATTTCATGGTGCACCATTAGATTTGCATTTGAATTTTTCATCCAAAACCTACAGCTGGAATCAACAATATGATGGCAGAAAAAATACTGAAACAAGTATAACATCAAAGGATTTATTTATTATGGGATTATTATGGGATTGTCCTGGTGGATATGATGAATCTATTTACCATCACTGTGGTAACAGGGCATGCATCAACGTGTTTAAGTGTAAAATGTCTTCAATGTGTTTGCATCTAGATGATGTATGCAATGGCCATTTTAATTGTCCTCATCAAGATGATGAATATTTATGTTTATTGAAAGACATCACTTGCCCATCTGTTTGTCATTGTGCAGCTTTTGCCATCAGATGCTACAATGTAGACATTTTAGAATACACTCTATCCACATATTTTCCATACATTACTGCAGCACTGGTGTACTGCTCACTATTTAAGGAGGACAAATTGAAAAAAGTTTTTCAATATGTTTCTTTCTTAGTCATTTATAATTCAAATTTGAAGAAGATATGTGGAGTGATATCACTAATGAAGTATGTTAAAATATTAGATGCTAGTAAAAATGCAATCAGTACACTTAAAGCTCATTGTTTTCAAAATAAAATTGCTTTGAGAGTAATTAAGCTAAATAATAACAGATTACAACACATCCAGAAGTTTGCCTTTTATAATTCAACCAATATTCTATTTATTGACTTGTCAAATAATAGGTTGGCTACTCTTTCAAGGTATTTTATTGTTGGGACTGATAAATTATCATTTTTGTCATTAGAAAATACCACATTGAATTTGAAAGGAAGTAAGGACACTTTAAATACCTTGAACATAAAGTTTCTTAGTGTGGAGTATTTTTCCATTTGCTGTTTTGGAAGAGAAAATTATCAGTGCTCTGCAAAACAACCTTGGTACATGTCATGTTCTCATCTTCTGGTCAACACTGTTATCAAATACACATTTTATTTTGTGTCATTTTCATCTCTTTTGGCCAATATACTGCATTTATACCTTCAAAAGACACATTATGGGGAAAGACAAAACATTCAAACAACAGCAGCATTTGATGGTATTATCATTTCTATTAGCATTCTTGATATTACATGTTCAATTCCTCTGTTCATTTTATGGATGAGTGATTTATATTTCAAAGAAAACATAGTACTAATACAAAACCAATGGCAATCCAGTGCTATGTGTTTTATATCTGGTGGTATAAATATGTATTATGGTTTGGCTTCTCCATTTCTGTACAATTTACTCTCATACACAAGATATGATGTTGTCAAAAATCCATTAGATTCCAATTTCAAAAGAAGTACCTATGTTAATAAAATAATCCTTTTTGGGTGTATTTTTAGTTTGGTTTTTGCTATTTTTATAGTAACAATGTTCTGGATTAACAATGATGGCATGCCAAATAGATTCTGTTCCCCATTGTTTAATCCATCCAGAATGTTCCCTTCAACTGAATACTTAGCATGGTTCACAGTTAGTGTTCATGTGGTTGCTGTTTCAATGAATATTATAACCCATTTGAAATTAGTTATTCAAGTAATGATGTTTCATAGTGTCTGCCTTGGAAGTGTTTCAAGAAATCAGTCTAACAGGTCATTATTTGTTCAGATTGCTTGCATCAGCTGTTCCCATCTACTCTGTTGGATCCCTGGAATAATAATTTTATCAGTAGCTAGCATACAGAAAATATACTCCATACAGATGATTTGGTGGAAATTAACCTGTATTTCACCTTTGAACTCTTTTTTAATTCCATTTATTTTTATTGCAAAAAAGTTGGCCATGAAGTAACAGGGTTAATCCAGCCAAATAAATTACCCTTAATATTACAATATTTGATTAAATCACTGTATTAGAAGTATTAGAGTATGTTATCCAATTATAATTGTACTTGAATTAACTTTTAATGGAAGAGGCATGTTGAATACCAGCTATATTTATGCAATTTGATTTTTATAAAATTTTGTCGTAAAAGCACGTGAGGCCTATTGTTTAATTGCCTTGGAGTTTGTACTTACCTACCTTTAACTGTACTGCTGTACACTTTGTATAATAATATTTGAAAAAAGTATCCAAAAGAGACATGGAGATGCTTTATTTTCTCTAAAATGAATTACACATCAAAAATGTTTAAATGAAGTAAATGACAGGAAGTCAAGAATACTAAAGACAACAAGAAAACCTCATTTGCATTATGAGGCAATACCAACCACTTCGCCCACCCCATTTCTATTCTACTTGCGGGGGGAGGGTGGGGGTCCACCTTGGACTTGACCCCCCTCCCAAACCTCAGACCTCCCCCGCCCCCATGCACACAGACAAAATGACAGACAACTGTGAAAACATTACTTGATTCAGGAAAGGAAGGGGTAATATTCAATCGAACGAATGATTTGTTGTCTTCGCAAAAAACGTCAGATCTATGACACAATGAAAATTCTGGAGAAAATTCAGTCCAGTAAATTCCCATATCTCACGACCTAAAGTTGCATTTCTTACAGTTTTGTCATTATATTTTCCAAATTACAGACTCCATAAGTAAAATATCTTCCAGAATTGTTGCTTAGAAAAAAAGTTTGTGATGGATGCTCCTGAACGTAATTTGAGTATGGTGATGAAGAACTGAAGCGACTTGTGATGGATACTCCAAAAATCGTAAATCAATCGCGTTTTTCGCGAATAAGCAAATCTGACAGAATTGTAATTTTTAACATTTAGTTAAAAACAATTTAACAATAACTAGAATTCTTTGTTGGCTAAATTCGAGATATTATTCATTGGCGGATCTTAGGGCGGCCACCAGGGACCCACACCCCTATCTGGGTCCAATGTTTTTCATTTTCATGCAGCTTTTGGGGAAAACTGGGCAAAATAATAGGTTGGCGGTCCCACCTTTAAGGTTGGCACCCCTTCCTCTGGGAAATCCTGGGTTACGCCACTGCTGTTTTAATCCGCGAAATAAATTCGGGTAAATTAATTGAAAACAGTGACGGATCCAGGATTTCTTAAGACAGGGGATCGAGGCGGAACCTATTTATCTATTTGAGTAATATTTCCTGATAACAGAATAAAAAGAAAAAATAATTGGACCAAGAGACATATTAAGGTAGGGCTAAATCCATTTTTTTGGGAGGGGGGGCACTAGCCACCTTTTTTGGACATCCTGTGGTGGCTGCCCTGGGTTTTATAGGTTCTCACAGTCACCTCTGTCAGTCTCTGGTGCGACACCTGCTCACCTCGTTATGGCCAGCATGGCAGCCGAATCAATTTTCGGACTTACTATTTCAAACATTGGCACGAGTTAAAGAAATGCTGAGCTGTGTTAGAGGTTTAGGTTTACTGTGATACATGTACAGGGCTGCAGGTATTACCCGGTTCTAATTGCTTGGTACCCTTCAGTAGTAGTACCATCAGCTACCAGTCAACATCAGAGCGCAAAAACACAGGTAAGTCTACCAATTCTTCTTCCTACACATGATGTACATTACTCTCTAGGGCTGTTCCAAATAACATACAAGACTAAAGTGTTAATGCTCTGAATCTCTGTCACACTTTGCGCTCATTGGTTGTGAGGGATATGTCGTCACGACGTCTTGACGCCATTTTTATTTTGTCGTCTGATACGAAATGAAGTAGGGGCTGTTTACAAAGAGAAAGAGGCTACGAGATAATTACTGACGTGAACTGCCTGGCTGTGTATTTCATGATTTCATGTCAAACCTTTGTTTACCAAATGAAAGAGAAGAATTTTGATAACTGCATTTTTATAAACGAATGCTATGTGAAAGCAGTAGGGACTCCGGCAGGATTTTGCAAACCGTTGGCGTTGAGATGGAGGCCAATAGCAATGCAAAGAGTAACGCTGACGAAAACGCAAACAAAAAGATGTGGCCGAAAGATTGAAACTGTCTGTCTGAAGGAGCATCTGGTATTAGTTGGCAGTCGTAGTTGCTGAAAACTGTTCCCGTGTAGGAAAGGAGCTTAGAGCGTAACATCTGACAGATACATTTTCTGGATTAGCCCCAAAAATATCCCAAAATTAATGAGGCGCTAAAAAGTTAAACGCTCATTGTAAGTAAGTGATGACAGGGATTCTATAGTAACGTTTGAGAGATAAGTTACAGGTGTAACCATGGTAATACGTGTGGTAACGTAAATATAAACACGTGAGGGAAGAGGGCAGAAAATAAATATCAATACATTGTCTGACCATCTCACAGCCGAGTCTTTTACAAAGGAATGGTGACAATGGCGTTATTGTTGTTGTCAAATATTGAAGAAATAAGATCAAATTTAACGAAAACATTTAACACATTATCGAAGGAATATAAGAGAGATCTTACTAAAATACCCTCAACAGCCACGCGTTGATGGTATTTTAGTAAGATCTCTCTTATATTCCTTCGATAATGTGCTAAATGTTTTCGTTAAATTTGATCTTATTTTGGAATTGCAGCCTTTGTCCAGAGGAATACCATTCCATGTTTTAAGACAGCGCCATCCGCTGATAAAAGGGGTTGAAATTTTAAAGAA
Organism: Haplosyllis leylae; assembly: GCA_038406175.1. NCBI lineage: Eukaryota > Metazoa > Annelida > Polychaeta > Phyllodocida > Syllidae > Haplosyllis > Haplosyllis leylae. The sequence goes on from JBCAUG010234258.1 coordinate 14,122, forward strand.
AATAGTTTACAATATGAAAGGTAAGAGAATGCCGAATTCCAAGAATTCACCTCAGCCTGTTGTTGAAATATTATACCTATGTACCAGAACATCATGCTGATCGCGTAAAAAAATAAATAAATTCTATTGGTTGATCACGTCAGGCTGGAATTACATTACAATTCCTGGACTGTTCCACACAAGATTTGTAGAAAATAACCAAACATCGTTTCAGCCTTTTAAAGAACGTTATAGTACAGCAATAATTTCACGTTTTACCCAAAACTTCACCAAAGGAATCTGGGTAAAGGTCTGTTTACAGTGATAGAATTCACAGGCAAAAGCGATTGAGTAAATTTTTTCACCGGTAAAACTCAATAGATCATTGCTCAGTTTAATTTTGAATAAGTTTATAGTGGAGCAATGCTAAGGTAAAGTTACACCTGCGGGATCTACTCGTTTCGCCTCGACGTTCGCGTTCTGCCGGTGTGGACAGAGCTTTAGGGTAGATGAGCAGTTAAGGCCTGCTCAGACCTAGCGAAAGCGAAAGTGAAACTTTTCTTTGACGTTTGCGGTTCATTCTTTGATCTTTTTTATTTACATTTTTTTCGATTTCGCTCCCACTTTCGCTTGATGTGAATATGTCTTTAGGCGCCGAGGGTGGCGCCGTGAGACGGGGCTACTGAGAGGTGTCTGTGAGTCAGTGAAGGCTGAAGCGAAGCACTTTCGGCCGGTGTAGACAGAGCTTTAGGGTAGACGAGTTGTAGGGGAGGGAGGTTGTTGCTGGTGTCTCTGAGGCTCTGGAGGCTAAAGCGAACAACGCTTAAAATAAACGGTAGCAGCAGCTGATACCTGAATCCAGCTTCACGGGGTGAGCACTACGAGCATACCTTCACGAACCGAACAGTTCTCATCTCCCACAACACAGTTCTCTTCCTTCCTCGCTGATACGTCAAACATGAATTGTATTCGGAAAGTTTTCTTAATGCAACCGAGAACTTTTTTCCCCAACTTTGCTCTAAAATTTTTCGAACTTTGGGCTTGGTTTTCTTTGTGCGTGTGTCACAGGGAAGTGCAACCAAAAAGGCTTAGCTGGAATATTGGCTACCAAGAGGTCAGCAGGTGTCACAACAGAGGTGAATCTGAGGAATTCAACAAGTGAGAAATCCACCCTGGTTTTGAAACCCAGGGCAGACATCACCAGAAGTCCAAAACAGGGGTATCAGTGGGCCCACGAAAAGGATTTAAGTCCTCCAAAAATATGAAAAATCAACCCCTCCACCCAAAGGAACAGTAGTCGTTCTGTTCCCATACTTCAATACCAGGTATATGCACAGACACAAAGAAGTAGATTCTATGGAAACGCAGATTCTATTAGTGTTAGGTGTATTTCCTTGTGTAATGTATTGACCCTTGTCTGCTGCACTCTCCTCCCTTTTCCCTCGACTCTTTTTTCATCCATCTTGTACCTTTGACTTTTCACAAGAAAGCTTGGTGTACTTAGGTACTTTTTCTCTTGAAGATACTAGTATTACTGGTGTACTAGACGGAGAACAAGGAAACGGTGTTATATTTATGTAATACTCGAGATGTGGGAGTTTCACTGAATATTTCAGTGTGTCTGTTTTACATGAGGTTGAGGTTGAGATACGAGCAAAAATAACGTATGCGACAGTTTAATCGGGTATGTTATTTTTGTCCGGTTATATTTCCTGCAGTACTGGAAGTTATAACATAAACGGCAGCGTGATCGGGTATGTTACGAAAATTGATGATTCCTTAACATAGTCGATTTGACTGTCGAGTATGTTAAAGGGCGATTTTTATCTCAACCTCAACCTCTGATAAAAAGGATCCACATATTTCATACGAAACTGTTTTTCACGATAAGATCATATTTACATTTTAAGCCTCAATTTGCATGAAGAGGTTCAAACAATTTTAGTGCAAAGTTGCTTCCAGTGGGAATTGAACTCACAACACTGACAATCATTGGATCTGAGGCTGAATGCTTATCCAAATGGACCACAGAGGCCTGTGCTACTTGTCAGATCTTAAACTGAAGTTTGCTTCATTCACATTTTGAAAAATCATTAAAGTAAGTCTGTCTTTAAATGTAAAATTTGATCTTATCATGAAAAACTCGATAGAAATTTGAATTTCATTATTGTGAAACGTTCTAGATGTTACAGAGAATAAGGGTTCTACCGTTAAAGTCGCCATTTAACATTAAATAACGTCATTCTAAATGTGAACAATAAAATTTTTAACAGGAAGTTAATAATCTTCAAAACTACTTCCGGAAAGTTAATTAGTTGGTTGAAATGATCTTAGTGAGTAATCTTTTCGTAAATTGTTTTCGAAATCTGTTCTCTTGAGGTAAACATCACTCAGTCTGGTAAATTAGAATCACTAAAACAGAAACTTATGCCGGAAGCACAAAAAACAAAACGGAAAATCATACGATCAGTAAAACAGAAAACTTATGACAAAAAAGGGAGAATCAGGTGTATGCCTTCCCACTGTTAATAAAAGCAAAACCTAGCACAAGTATTACGTGGTGTCAGGATGGAACACAATCACTGTTTGTACTAGGTTTTAGGTGCCAAGTCTCAAGTTTTTTTACCGGCTGTTTTTGTGTTTAGTCGCGAGTATTATTTTTCCGACTGTTTTCCTGTTTAGTGCCACACACACCCGTGAGAAGGAAGCACATCTTGATGGCAGAGATCTGTATTCTCACAGAAATTAGAAAATGATTCATGGTTATCCACAAATGAAAGAACAATTCACATTGTTCAAACGTTCGCGGACTCATGTTCCAATTCCCGCCGGCCTGGACTTGGTTGAAAATTGTGGCAAACTTGGTAGTTCTTCATATGCACACACACACACACACACACACACAATTTATTCGTATTTCAAGCAAACACAGCAAAACTAAATCTGTTCCAGCTGATTCTAAATCAGGTGCGATATGAGTCTGTATCTCGGATTCTGCTTCACTTGTCTCAGCATCTGGAACACGCAATCTGAACTGTGTAAGACACAAATTCTAGACGGTGCAGCTTTTTTGATTCAGATTGCTAAACTCTTGGCTCGAAAATCCCCAAAAAATCTATCCATAGTGTCGAGTCTAAAGCTAAGACCGCAAGGTTAAGGTCACACCCTCCCAATTTATAGTATGGCCCTAGCGGACATTGGGCATTTCAGTAATACCTCCTGGACCATGTACTTGGCCCTTGACAATAAATACCAGCATTCACTATGTCATGTTATTTATGAACCCTCGACACATAGTGGGCGCAGCAGCTGGATGGGGAGCCCGTGAAATATGAAATCCATGCAACCGACTTTGGTGTCCATCTTTTTACGGGGTTAGGAGCCTGTGACTCCTTTGCCCCTCATGCCACCTACTACATGGCCTTACCCTTCCCCTGACCCAAGCGTTTTCTTGATTTCACAGACTTTTACACAAAAGTTGGGAAGAAATCTTCATTGCGTTTAGATCTGATGGATTGTTTATATTAGACGCTTCACTTGTCTCGAGATCTGGAACACGCAGAGTCTGGTTTGTGTAATTAGATCTAGATTTGGCTGGATCTGGCACGTAACGATGTGTAACTTAGACGAATCCACTTGGTAATTACTGATAAATACTTGTTATCTATTACATTGGTGTAATGTACGTAATGTACGCGTGATATATGCGTCAGGTAATTAGAACAGAGTCCCTGTATTTTTAACGCTAATTACGCAACACAGGACGGGCACGGTTAACTCGAACTGATTGGTCGGCAAGGTTTTCCTTCGAAATAGGCGGAATTCGAATTAACACTGCATTTTAGCATTAAATGATAAACTTTGAATTAACCGTGTTCGAATTAACCGTGCCCAACCTGTAGATGCAGTGTATGAAGTAATGAAGACCTTCATGTAAAATACCAAACCCTGACCAAAGGAACAATCTTGTGAGTTGTATTGTTCAAATTCTTTATTGAAAACATAAAGAAAGATAAAAATTCAGTTTAATTTATCTTATAGTGAATCTCACAAGAAGAGACTGGTCTATTCTATCCAAGATATCTTGGTTTTATAGGCATCCAATTATTTTGGGCACTTTTTCCAGAAGTATTTGAGCCCAAAGCGATGTGGGTTGTGTTTGGGACTGCCGTTTGTGTGTGTTGTGTTGTGTTGTTCGACAGTTTCCATGGAAACTCCTGGGCGTACACATCGCATAGCTTCTCGTGATGCTGAGACTAAACACCAACAAACAAACAAACAGTACAGGAAGGGAGTGAAACATGGCCCTGCGCATGCGCTGCGCATGTCTACAGATTGTGTGCATGCACTTGTATAATACAGTATCAGTGGTGTATGAATTGAAATTTCAACAAATCTTCCATTATTTAAAAAAATCCTTTACCAAAAATGACACATATTTGTGCACAATAGATATTTCTTCTGAAAAAGGTTGGATACCTTTCCAACTTCACAAATCTTTCGAAATCCACACTGTGTGCACGTTGGACCATAATGATGTATTCAAGAATGTGTGAAATTTCAAAAAATCTTCCTCTGTTTAAGAAAATCTTTTAACAAAAATGACACATATTAGTACACAATAAATAAACTAAATGT
>JBCAUG010234368.1:0-18738 GCA_038406175.1 Haplosyllis leylae
TGACAGCGCAGAAACCATCCCAACCCGTTGTCCAGAAAAGAGAAGTACTACCATCAGAAATCCACTATACCCCAGACACTAGCAAGAGGTGCAGCCAGGTTACTCAGTCCCACAGCCAGGGGGGTATCAGTCCCACAATTGGGGGGTACTCAGTCCCAGTCATGGGGTGGGGTACTCAGTCCAACAACTGGGGGTACTCAGTCCCACAACTGGGGGGTACTCAGTCCCACAGCTGGGGGGGGGGTACTCAGTCCCACAGCTGGGGGTACTCATTCCTCAGCCAGAGTGGTACTCAGTCCCTCAGTCTGGGGTACCTCCCATACAAGTTGGCTATGCAGCAGGTGGTATGCCTCTTGCATTCATGCAGGAGGACTTTCTTGTTTTTAATGTTTCTTAATTACGATGATCTATTTCTACTTAGATAAACCACTATAAGGACAATGTCTATTGTCTTAAGATGTGGTTTATATCATATAAAGGAACAGTCATTAGTGCTCTATTCCTTCTTGTTATTAATATTTCTTAATTACGATTATATATTTCTAATTAGATAAATATTCTCTGGCTTATCCAGGGACTACTGAAGGTCGTGATTTACAGCTAAATTAAGGATTTTCTTCCATGATTAACAGAAATATCTTTCTGAAGCATTGCAAAGAAAAAGTGATATCTTCCGCTGCCATTAGCAATGGGAGCAAACTGAAACGTTATCTCCCTCTACCAATACATTGATGTTAGTTATCATGTACATAATCGTTGACGCACTCCCAGATTGACAGAGAGCACATTTATTTTCCCTTGGGAAACTCTTGGAAAGTTATCACCCTCAGCATTGCCTCAGGAAAAAACATTTCACAAAATCTCCCCAGGGAAATAAATTTGACATTTCCTTCCTGGTCGTGAAATAACTTACGTCATAAAACTGAACTTAACGTCAGCTATGATTTGCAGATTGAAAAAAAAAACGTGTTTTATTCATATGTCTGATGAAATGATTAAAGTCACAAGATTTGACAGTCATTTCAAATGCAACGGAATTGATTGCTGAATTTGAAGTGACATTTAAAAAATATGACTCACCAATCAGCCTCATATTACCATGTACCCTGGGGGACCTAAATTATGGCATTACTATCATGCTCCAAGTTATTAAATTTTGAGTTCAAAAAATAGAAAATGTGTTTAACCAAGCTCAAAAAAATCAATTTTTAGAAAGTATTTGGAAACTCGATGTGTCTCCCTTCCTTTTTATGTGTAAATGGCTTTGTAAATTTCAGAGCTTGAACTAAACTGAACCACGTGTAATATGGATTCATCATATCGGTTACAGTTTTCACAGGTTTTGTAACTAAAATCACTATTAGAGCAGAAAACACTACCAGTGCACCGCATGCTAGCTCTAAATTTGGCTACACAGTGTGAATACTTTTATTCCATGGAGTTTCACAGAAGTGATGCTTCAGTACAACAACAGAAATGCTGATAATTTCCCAGATTAGCTCTGCGCATTTAGGTTCCGTATGACTTCTCTGTTGATGTGTCAGGGTTGTTTCTTTTCATTTGAGCACAGTAATTCTGCAATAATCCCACGAAAAATGGGAACTATTCCCAACACTACGGGTAATTTTAGGTGAAAAGAAGAATCGTCTTATTATGTAGTTTGAAGGGCAAGAAGTGCGTATTATAACACATTTAGGAGACAGTTTTGTTTCGAAAAGAACTGGTAACACGCAAGCATATCACATTTCTTACACACAATGAACACCTCCACCTTCCACTAATTAGTTTTACCGTCACGCGATGTCGTTTACGTCAGAAATAGTTTAGGTAACGGTAACTCCGGACGTTTCATCAGTGCAAACTAAGAGGTGATAGAAACGGCAGAATCTCATTGGTACAAGTAACAGGAACACCGAGGATCTGTGCATGCATTATGTAACAAAAGCCAAACGTCTCTTTTTTGTTCTCTAACATATGCAAACAGATGCAGGTGATGAATTTGGGCGATCCCAAATTATGACCAAATAATAGTCTCGCACCCCTCTCTTTTATCTGAGATTACTTGAGGAACAATGCTTACTGAATTCTAAAGATCAATTTCACCAGTGAAAACGTTTACTTTTGGACAAGATTGCCGACTTCATTGACTTTCTTTGCTGATCTATTTTAAAATGTTGACATCGGGTTTGACAGCCAAACAACTGTATTGAAGCGTCATATATAGGCAGATTACATGGAACCAAATGGACAATCTGACCATATGGTTTTCGTGAGGATTAAATCTCGTATTAACATGAGGAAAAATTATCCGATGTTTCTCTCTCATTATTTTTATACATCACAGAGAAACCTGACAAAGTTCACAAAAACTACAAATTTCCTTCAGTGTCAATTCCTGATTTATCATAAATAGCTAATAGTACACATCAGGCTTCCCCTAATTCTTAACACAATTACTGACGAATGTCCAATAAATATTCTATGGGATTAATGATTCCGTCCAATTTCAGCTACTTACGGTTTATCCATTTAACATTACTGCGCCTGTTTTTAGTACAAAATCGACACAAATGAGAAAATAATGTATTTCTTTCACTTTTGTGATTTCTATGAGCCAGAAACTGTCATCGACAACACAAAATAAATCACATGAATAACAACCTATATTCAGGCTGGCTACGTATGTTTAAATTGGGAAAAAAATCACCAGTCAAAACTTCTAATTGGGACCTATCCCAAATATTTACTGAATCCTCATTTGGAGCATGTTCTCCATTAAATTCTGATTCAAGACCTGAATGCTTCGACGAGTTGAGTGAATTTCCGTCAGAACTTAAGCAAAGTTTGAAAAACATAATCCTGATGGAAAATCTCTGATGGAAATGTTTCAATTGATAAAATTGTTTAAAATTCATTAGTATTTATTTTATAGATAGCAGCTGAGAACCTTCTGTTGCTTTGTATTGTAGAAAGATCATTTGCATGGAACATAAACTAGCCCTCTCGTCCTATGGATTAAGATATTAATGGTTTAAATTTCCTCAGAGTCCAATTTTAAAAATTTCTGAAAGTTCAAATAAATCCCACATACGAAACTTTAATAAATTTCAATTGCCCATACTTGGCATATAAAAGACCGAAAATGTTGGAAAAGGTAATTTGTAGATAACTTTGTTTCATCAGATAGTTTTCCCCGTCGGACTTTCTCTATAGCATTTCTGTTTCAATGAAATTTCAATCTATATACAGAATTTACCATGAATTTCATCTCTTAAATGCATTGCATTGAGTAAACAAAATCAACACCAATTGGTCCCTTACAGATCTCAATGCGTTCGGAGGGTGAAATCACTTAAAAGTCTTGAGATGTTTCTCATAGCTAAACTTTTTCTGTACGATAATACGAATTATCACGCAGAAATTTACTTCAATTTCATTGATGGAAGGTTGTGGATGCTACATGTAGCCACTTGATTGTGGATGCAGGTAAGTGATGAGGCTGAACGAGGAAGTGTCTGAAGGTGAAGACTCAATCGATGTGGTGAGGCCTTAACCTTGCCTTAGCATGCTTTTAGACTTCATTGCTTTCAGATGAATATTGCGCAAGATATCAATGGTCATAATCAGGGATCACTTAGCGTTATTTTTACTGCAAAGAAAGGAAGTCTGCATCTTAGGACAAAATACCTACTGCCTTGAAAAGTGCACCGTTCTAAACTGTTGCTGGAGTTCAGGCTGAGAATTCTTTCTTTAAAAAGGTTGAATGAGAATTATTCCCGAATAAACTACAAAAAGCGATATCTGGAGTTGATTAAAAGACAAAGATGACATGTTTTGGCTATGATCTTGCTATTCAGGCAAACTATCCAATCATAAGATACAAGAGAACTTTGAATCATTTTGCAATAAATATTAACAGACTGGTCTTTTCGGTGTGGCAGATAAATGACATCCGGTTAAAGGTTGAACATTTTCCTTATTTGCTGTCATTGGTTCTGGACACCATTTATACCTCATGATTTATTTCACTCCCGGAAATCTATGAATTATAAGGAAAATATTCAAGGAAAATATTTTTTTAAAAGTAGATTCTTTCAATTTTTAATTTTACATGTTGTGAAATAACTGCTCTAGTCAAGAGCATTTATTTGCTGGACCGAAATCTGTAATCTATTTTTTACTTCACGAAACACCTTCAGTGTCGTGCTGCGGTTATGTGAGGCTCTGAATTACAATGGTTACATGACAGACAACTGAGTAAATCATGGGGAACTGACTAGCTCATAAGGAAGCAAGTCACCCATTTGTTGCAACTGTAAGAGACTGATAGCCACACCAAAATCACATCTTCCTGAAAAAGAACAATGGACCGAAGAGTATGGTGAAGGATTGTTCTTCGCGTGTCAATCCACTTTGGGATTATATTAAGATATTTTGAACTTGACTGGAATTTCTTTCAAGTATAAGTCTGTAGACTACATTAACTTTTCTGGGAGTGTAGCCACACAAATAATTTGTCAAAGGAGTTTGGACACAAAGATAACTGGATCAGTCTAAAATTAAGGATTTAAAAATATTTTTCAATTCAACTGATTATTTAGACCAGAAGACCTGAGAGGGAGGCAGCCATGTTATTCTTCTTTCTATCTACCTGCAGTCAGTGGCGGATCTAAGGGGGGTTCTAAGGACGCGCGCCCCCCTCTGGGTCCAATTTTTTAAATGTTCATGCAGTTTTCGGGAAAAATTTGGCAAAATAATAGGTTGGCGCCGCACCTTGGGGGTTGGCGCCCCCCGTCTAGGAAATCCTAGATCCGCCACTGCTGCTGTCTTCTTTTCTTTGAAAAAAAAAACAACAAGAACAGTATGTGCATGATAGTCACCAATTATGCTTTCTGTACCAATACCTCTTGGCATTTGTCATATTTGTGACTTAAATAAAGACGAATCTGCGTTGCAGAGACCAATCCATTTCAATGCAAAAAGTTTAAGCGATCAGACTGAAGAAAACCCTTATTTGCAATTGTTCTTGGTAATTTTCAAATGAAGAACATTTATTCTTCATTAAGAACAAATATATACAATAAAAATGTTGGAAGAACAAATCAATAACAGACGAATATTTAATGATTACCACTGTCATGTCACGGTTGAATTAATATTCATATTTTAGCAAAAAATGGACAAACGAATTCTTATTATTTAATTTGTTTTCAAAGATGAAAAGAGTTCTCTGGAGGCCGAACATGCATCGCAAAAGGAACGGTTGTCTTCGCCGAAATATTTGAATGTTACAACTCGCTAAAATAGTGTTGATCAATCAATAAGATGTTTTCAAATTTCCAGGTCAATGGATGATAATTGTGACCAACTTACCCAGAAATGGAGGCATGTCAGTTCAGTTCGTACAAAGTGACGGATAAAAAAGTACTTGTTCCTTTCCTCTTCGTTAACCTCCCAAAATTGCTCCCAAGGTGAGAATAAATTCTTGATTACCCGACATTCATACTGTTTGCCTCACTTGGTTTACAGCAAAGATGAACTTATAGAATCCTGAATTTGCCGTCATTGTTATCGTCTTTTTGGCACACATGTAGCCTTTTTCTAACATGCCGTCTGGTTGTCTTTAATCATAAAGGTATCATTCATGTAACAGTAAAGACTAAAATTTTACTGTGAACAGCTGAGCCCACGTCCAAGAGAATGTTATTGTCATATTGAAGTCTTTGAAATGTCAGTGTAGTATTCGACATCATGTGACAGTTAATCGTGTTCTTACTTGATTCCTTCTCCTGTCCGTTCAATAAATAGTGGACTTTAAAATGACCTATTTGATTTAAAGTGCCACCAGAAAACGTAAATAAGCGAAGTTTCGTCCATAATATCGAAGTTCTTTGGTGGCCAAGAAGCAACGGATTTAGGGCAGTTTAGCCAACTTCATTGTCAAAGCAGGATGTCCTCACCATGATAACATGTTCAAGTAAGGTTGTGCAATGAACCGAAACCATGACCACTTTTCATTACATTCATTAAGTTGGGCGACCAGTTTGATGAATAGATTGTGTTGCCAGTTAGTCACTGATTGACCGGAAAGAAATTGTATGGCTTTTCTCTTTCGTAAGATAACTGGTGGTCATGACAGGGTACGTGATCTAAACAGCGTTTGTGTAGTCTTTTTGGACAAAATTAAATGAATGCTATGAACATTCTTAAACCAAACAAAACAGTATTCAGTCTCATTTGTCGAAAATTATTTGGTGAATGAACAACTCATTTGAGAGGATTTGGATCCTCGAAGCTGCCATATGTCCTTTGTTGATGACACACTCTTGTGTAATCTACATAAGTTAGTATTGCATCATGAAGTGGTAACTATACGTAAAAGAGGAGGGCCAGATAGCACTCTAGATGTCACGTGGTAGCGATAACAGTCTTGGATTGGCCATGTCACTGCAAGTTGCCAACTGGAACTCCCCAGTGTTTAAGACTTTATGACATGAGGGTTGGGTTGAGTTTGTTTACTTGTGAAGTCTTAGACAATGTCCTGGTGATACAGATATCTGTCTAATACTGCATAAAGTGAGTACATTGGTGTAGCAACAGTATTGAACTGTTAAACTGCTGTAACTGAATGTGTGAGGATCAGTGGCCTAATGGCATCAATGCTCTCTGACCCATTGGTTCTGCAAGTGATAACATTTTATTAAATAAGCAACAAATACATTTGACTTAAAAATAATATTGCGTAACTATATTTTGTATTAGGAGGAGCTGAACTATATTGGAATTTTTCTAATATATATATCAAAGGATGGCTCTGATATCCACAGATTTTCCAACAAGAAGTGGGCCTTAATCATGTCCACCTATGGAAATCTGTGAATGCTAGGAGTTTCCTTGCTGCCTAAGTATCCCATTTGGACCAATTTCAATATTAAAATAGATGACTCACCAATATTTATGAAGAAATGGTATGAAAATGAGGATGGATCATTCAAAGCTATGCTGCACGTACAAAGTTAAATTGATGTTAACATTAATTAGTTTGGATATGAACAAATAGCGGAATCCATTTCACCTATTCAGAAGCTTTTTCTGAAGCATACAGACAGTACAGATAGATAGCGTGTAAGTTATATGAACGTCTAAATTAATATTATTATCCAATGTAACAACTATGCATTGTGCATTATGTAAAAGAAGATATATTGTTCATAGGCGAAAAAGTACATCCATATGCTTTCTTGCTTCATTAATCAACAAGTTGTTCCGAGTTTTGTTTCAACCTGCCTCAGTGATTTTATTGGCAATAGCTGTGACAAAAATAAGCCCATGAATGATGCAATTGGAAACTTTAAAAAAATGTAATCTCAAGTTATTTCATGAAGCTGTCAAGTCAAGCGCAAAAGAATTCATGACAATTTTGGAATTGGAAGAAAATTTGCATTTTTGAATGTTTCGCCAACAAAGTTTTGATTAGCTTCGGATTCACTACCCTGCTTTTGTAAAATGTGACTATGTTCCAGTTAATTTGAGGTAACACTCACACACTATGCGGTTGAGATGTTATGTATTATTCTACTCAAGCTCGAACACCTCACTAGGCACGTCAATCGCAATTTCGACTGACGTGCACGTTTGACCTGTTTTCGAACAATTTCGAAGAACAATGCTCAAACTACAGGCTTCAAGATAAAGACGATTCAAAGTATGAATATGTTGTTTTGTCAGGTGAGCGGAAACAAGACAATTGATATAATGGATTGAAAGTTATGCAAATTTCGCAGGTAAAATAAGCCACTTCTGAATTTAAGTGTCGTGAATCTTGGAAAATTCCTTGTTCTCCGTTCCATGTCCAAAAACCCACAATTTTTTTTCTTTTTAAGTCAAAAAAGTGGCAAAATTATCTGAGCAGCCTTCTCTACGAAATGGGTCATGGAAGGTACAAATAATCTGTTTTGTCCATGAAATAATTGGAAAATGTAAACGGTAGATTTTCTTTCGTTGGTCTCAGGTGGGATGAACTTCCAAGTTGACAGGTTTACGCAGTTTTCCTGGTTTATGGTTGACAATGAACATTGCTTACACTGGTTGCAGTTGAAAGCGAAAGCACAAGAAGTCCATTGTCGATCTCTACAACCAAGTAAGTAATTTCCATAAAAGTATATCAAATGTATTTATAATATATTGGCTTCACCAGTTTTGAAGGATTTATTCCTTTATTTTCGACATGTGATTGAATACTTTTGGTAAATATTGTTGAAAGGTTTTCGAGATTAATTGACAATGTTAGCCGCACCAAATTTATTAAAGCTGTTACAGCCTGAGGTCGAAAATCCCCCTGGTGCTGGATCAAGTCGTCCCAAAGATACACCGTTAATTCTGTCTGATTTCAGATCAAAATTTTGCTTGCAGGATAGATACTACCCAAATTGGTGAATCCCATGCATTAACCAAAAAAATATCATTCCCAGGACCACCCAATCTAACCTATTTTCAAACATTTTCAGTAATATCTACAAAGAAATCAACCAGTCTAATTATCTGTGATCCTGCAGATGTGCATGTTCAGGTGAAATTAAATTGCTGTATTTTCCTGGAACTTCTTATGACTTCAAAGCAAAAACGGAAAAACTATTTCAGATGCAATACTTGCCAATATGGAGATATTTTCCCAACAAGATTATTAATCGTGAGGTTCTGCTACAAAATGTAAACTTTAACAAAAACGGTGGTATCATGAAAGGATGGTTCATGCTACATTTGTTCGTCTTCAGGCCCGAATATTCATGTGGGATATCGTCAAAATCGTTTCTTATCTTAAGTTCTTATCTACGTTTAATTATAATTTTACTTTATTTTGAGACGTGATATCAGTTTATTTGTTTTTTCAACCGAGGATGATGAATGTATCGTTGGTTCCCAAACAGTCTAAATAGCCTTTATCCTTGCATAAATGCATGTTTTCTTGCAGTAAGATGGCGCCAGTTTTTGAATATCATCAAGTGATACTTGAAAGGAATCGATACAAACAGGATGGCTGACAGAGGCACAGTAAGTGTCCACTCTTCACCCAACAGTCCTGCGGGATTCAATCTGCCTAATTAGGTAAATGAGATAAACCTTAAGATGCTTAAAACTATGTCGACCCTTGCCTTTGTGGTTGCATTAGTTTCTGTGATGTTTATTAAATTGGCAAAGCAATGTAAATCCAGGAGCAGTGAAGTATATATTAGTTCAGCAGTTGTCTTAGTAATATTTTGGACAAAAATTAAAGTAAACTCGAAGCTAATTAGATAAAGAAAAAAACGCGAATATTTGAAAGGACGTCGAACAGCAAAATGCTTTAAAAAACGACATTCATTTGAACTGTGAATATTTCTGGGTGTCATAGTTTAATACTGTGAACGATATTGACGGTCATTATACTCTTAGGCAATCAGACAACCAGCGAAATAACCAACAGGTATCGGCGTAGTAGTAAGATCCTGCCTTGAGTTTGTCCCAGTAATTTGTAGCCTTTAAGAGAAGGAAATATCAAGAGGCATCAAATCTAAGTGCATTTCTCTGAGCATCCTGTTAGACATTCAATATTGCCAACACCTATGTGTGTAATGTCCCGAATAACACAACCGAAAAGAGAAAAGACTCCACTTCAAAGAAACTTTTGAAAGGTTTAACATTTTTGGATATTACCGCGAATGTTTTCAACTCAGAACTGATTGAAGGTTGTCAGTATTATTTAATGGCTCCGCCATTACCTTGTTGTTTCATTTATCACGGTAATTTGAATGAAATAGCTACTTTAAAAAATTACTTCGTACCAAACAATTTATTCAGAAAACACTCCAGTCTAATAATAACTCTGAAGAGTTATCAAATGTATTAATATATTTTACCATCATTTTACAATACTTTTCATTTCAATTTCTTATGAAGATGCAAGAAACTTCAGTAAAATTTATCTTGCCACCCTTTGGTGTAGATTTTGATGAATTTAAAAAAAAGCCTTTCTCTGTGATCTGTCGTCAGTACCAATTTGAAACTTAGAAGCTTATGACATCGCGTTCGACATCATTTAGTGTGAGCGGATCCTTGTACCCCATACTACCCAGTGCAGCTAGGCTTCTTTGGGTAATGTCTACAAAGCAAAACATCTAGAGATGTAATAAGATGGATAATTGGCAAAGTTGTCGAGTTACATGATCTAAGTCTACTGAGTTGCTTTATTGCATGAAGCAGAAATGCTGCCAATTGAATTCGATTCTGACAAACAGAAATCACGCTAAACCTAAGGCATGAAATATTTTAAAGATTTCCTATTATAATTGAGCACAACGTCACTCACAATCGATCGGTTTCATCTGAAGGAATATCTTTCCTAATAAGTACTCGAAAACCCTCGATAATTATCGGGCACAATTCCTTATTTTCCAGTCTGGATGCTATGTATTTAATGTAAGGAATCAAAGGCTCTCTGACCTAGGAAGCAGCTTGATTTATAACACGACAAACACGGAGCACCACCAGGGCCAGGGTCTCCAGGATCACATATGCTTTAAGTTCCACCGACGATGAATAGATCAAACGGGATGTTTTGTTCTTAGTAAATGTTTGCTTCGTGAGCCTGCGTTCTGTCTGTTGCAATCATGAAGTCAAGCGAACGTCTGTAGTGCGTACTGGTTCAAAAACTGCATCAACAATATAACCTTACTGACCTAAACTTCTGAATGGTGAAAGAATTCGTATTTTGGTTTCCATTGTACAAAATGTAATTATAAAACTAGATATCTGAGGTGTGGAAACAAAATGACATTAAAATTGTCTTCGCAAGTTAATTGTTGTTGTTTTTGGCTGGGAAGATCAATCGGCGATACGCGATTCCATTTATTTTCATGTTTCCTCTCATTTAAGTGAAAGTTTCTGTACCAAGTGCAAGATGCAGAAACGGGTCACTTGTTGCTGAGTCCCTCTGGTTGATTTATCGTTAATCCGGGATTTACAAATCATTAATTTCCCTCCAACAGTGACCAGTTCAGTTATTTCTTGATTACATCTTATGAAAATGTCAACCTGCGGTGGTCCTGTGACAGCCTACTCTTGGCAAAGTGAAACTACCATATCAAATGTCTGATAGTGAAATATCACCCTTGTATTTCATTAATCAGACGTCTATTTTGGAGTTGTGCGATCAGGATTAAAAGCGCAGTTTCGCCAGAACAAGATTAATTGACCCGCTTAATGAGAATAAGTCAATCTACGAGATTTGTGGATAAACCGGTTTAAAAATCCCTTAATACTTGACAGTTCATTAGTTTGTTTCCATTTCAGTCCTGATCACAGTTAAGTCTTTATTACCTGACTGGAATTGCCTATTTATATTCACCTCTGCAAAATGAAATTAGCCTTTGGCTGCTTGTGCGATCCCAAACCTAATCAGAGACCAATCGCACTCACGTTTTCATAATATACCATCCGTCGTAAATTCGAAGACAGATTGCTTTTGAACATTGATGAAA
Organism: Haplosyllis leylae; assembly: GCA_038406175.1. NCBI lineage: Eukaryota > Metazoa > Annelida > Polychaeta > Phyllodocida > Syllidae > Haplosyllis > Haplosyllis leylae. Next base: position 11,517 of record JBCAUG010234368.1, read on the forward strand.
GTGATATGGCTGGCTATTTGTCCTCGTATTTACGCAGTCTGATACTTTCCTTTTATTTTGTAACCCCAACTCTTACGAGACTCTCATTCCATGTAGGACATCACCAATAGTCTGAAGCAAACTTTAGCTCTTTTTTTTATTCTCCAACATTTTCCGAGACGAAGTTGTACTATATGTGGACCATCGTTTTCGTGCTTGCGTGACAGCAACGGTAATCAGTGCCATGTTGATTAATAAGGGATAAATGTCGCCAAAAGCAGGTGAATTCCTTTCGTATTATGCAAACATGAGACTGATTTAATTTCCTTTCAATGTCTGCTGTGGAAATAGTCATTGATGTTACTCAAAACGTCCGTAGAAACCTAGTATATGGCTCTAAACACAAGAGTGGAGCTTTTTCTTTGGCGCTGTTTGGTAATGAAACGATAACCCAGTTCATGCTTATGTACCACTGTTAATTACCTAGATCACATCATAGTGTTGCATGTCTAAACCGACCTACAGCAGCATTGAGCGTAAATGTGTCAGTTGCCTATTTGTTCGTGACAAAGACATTTTTGACTAAAAATAAAACTGAAATACGCTTTTCTGTTCAGGCAGACAGACGGAAATATCTCCTTATTATTACGGGTTGTATTGAAATTTGGATGATGACCAAGGTGCCAGACAAGAAATTGCTCATTTCATGACCATTAACAGACTATCAATAGGAAAATGGCACTTGAGTTTTTATACCATTTCAACTATAACACAAAATCTATTATGTAATATTTGATAATCAAAAACTTTAGCCATATCTGAGACCAGTGTAGTTTATTGTTGGGTATTTGGTCAAATATTGAATATTCTAATACAACTGTATTTCTCAAAAGTGGAATATTCAACAATTGGCCAAAAACCAACAAAAAACTATATTGGTTTGTTTTGATTACCAAATATTAGCTGATAGATTTGTAAACGTTGAAATAGTGTAAAAGCTCAAGTGCCATGTTCCTATTGGTCATGAGGTCTAAAGAAATTGTACGGCACCTTGGTCATCATCCCCATTTGAATATGACCCCCGTGATTACAGTTCTTTTTGACAACAAGTTATCAAGAAGAGAAACTAATGTGGCATTTCTGTAACGTGTACAGACCCCACTGGACCATTTTGCGAATACAATGTATGGTCCTTTTTGGATGACATTTAAATTGACTGGAATTTGTCTCGATCCCTGTACTGTGCTTATGAACGGACAATTCCCAGGCTTAATGTACAAATCATCTACAGAAAACCATAGTCGTCAATTTACTGTGATCTCAGATAATAGATGAGCAGATTCGATCACAGACATTGTTGACTGGAATAACCCCACTTTTTGAATAGTTGTGATTCTATTCTGCTTTCAACATCATGGGAAAGTTCTCCAGCGAGAATTTTTCAGTCTCAAAGACCATCGTTGGTAAACATAAACATGTTTTTGTACAGATCGGCAGTTGAGATGGATAAATAAATATTTTCGACCTTTGCCGATATCACTTAATCTGCACAAAGTCACCGAACAAAGAAATAAAAGTCTTTGTACTTCTGATAAACATCTTTTTGGCGATGCAACATGTCAATACATCTGCATGTCTAATCAGCAGCATTCTAGAACCAATTAAACTATAGCAAAGAATTTCGAAATTATGGAGCTTCGTTCTCAATTGCAAATCCTTTGATAGTTCCCAATGTTCTGATTCGCTACTTCGTTCGGTATATTAAACTCATTATTCATTTGGAGTCCTTTCCTAATGAAAAAATAATGTACGAGAGTACCTGTCAAAACCTCGCGCAATAACCGATTCACCCTCTGCTTTGCTAATCTCCTGTGGCTGCTCAGACGGGACATAAGCGGGTGTTTTATGAACCTGGATGGTGTTGACTGAAACAGCTTGGCTTTGTGTAAGTTTCCATACTTGTCTCAATAAATCATCATCTATAAATACCAAGAACAGTACTTAGATAAAAGCGGGTTTTTAATTTAGGGCGCTTGATCTTCTTAATGACACGTAAATGTCATACAGCTGGATTTCAACCCAGATATTTCAGTAGCGGCGCATGGATTTCATATCTGTCTACTGGATCAGTCAATAGTTTCTGCATATTTACACTTGCCCTCAAGACACTTATTTACACATTGATGCAAAGTAATTGAAGCAAATACTAGGAGGCAGTCAAGTGAAATAGAGAAAGAATCCAGATATAAATGTCTATCTTGGGAGATGATGGTTTCTGGTCATTAGCCTCACCCTGGCTTTGTTAATGGTTCCTACATGTCCTGCAGATATTGAAGAATGTGTTGGAATTTCCATTAAATCCACTTTAAGGAATTTGCCTTTCCAATAGGAATATTTTCGTGGATGGGCATTGATTGCTTGCAAAAGTCAAAAGCAAACTTGTAGTTAGCACAGGAAAAATTACATTTTGCAGTACTGGTGAAATATACTGGACCTAGTCAAATAGGAGGCTCATTTGAGACGTGTTTGTCAAAATTGCAAACTGCTCGGGAAGTTAATTTCAAGAACACACAGTTGAACACAACGTCTGTGTTTTGAATATCAATATTTGATAATTTGACAGGAATCTTCCCGCTTCTTTTTACATTGCACATGCCACAACAAAAGTGACTGCACTTCTCACATCGTATAATCATACACTAGTAACACATTTGTTGAGTGATTTCTCAAGAACTTCATTTAAATTTATAATTTATCATTTTTAAAAAACTTTAAGAATCATTGTCTTTGTGAGCTTCATGAAGAAAGGAAAGTCGTTTTTGAACTTTACCAGCGGTAATATATTTTTTCAGCGTTATGTCGTATGAGGTGCCCTTCAGTTCGGGTGAATGATGATATTTCACAGCACAACTGACAGAGGTTTCCATTTAGGTCAGAAGGCTTTCTAACTCTGGAAAGCTTGACTCAAGCATAAGACAGACTGTTGTTAGACTACAGGCTATTTGGAAAATATGACTTAACTTCTTTGAATAGTTCTGCTTCTCGTAATTAATTGTTATTCATTGTCAGAGGAACTAGCTGACATCTGCTTTGGGACATTGTGTGCATTAAAACATCTGCAAAAGCAAAAATCTGCAGATGTAGCTGCACTGAGAATTCTTCAAGTATATATTTTAAGTTGCTCTTTCTTTGTTGTTAATCAAGTAAGATAAATCTGCCCGAAATTTTGTTAAGTCAAAAAGATTTTATATTCGGCTCTGTGGATTTCAAATCCAGCATCCTACCATCAGACCGTCTTTCATATTTTCCAATCAATTCTAGTCAAATTGGATTCTTTAAATAAGCCATATTAAACAAATCCATCAAAGAAGTTGGAATTAAGGGAAAATTAATTAGGTTAATTCCAACTATAATTTTCATCAACGTCTCTTGGAGATATATATTGAAAGTAGAATTAGTGGCACAAACACACATGTGTTCGATGAGTTTCATACGTTACATTCAAATTCATATTCAAAGGTGGATACTTTTCATTTGTGTTTTCTGATTTTCATGTTTACACATAAATAATTTCAATAAGATTCCGTTCACAAGAACATTTATGGAAAAGCAAGATTCTGAACTAATTTTACCCAAGGCAAGTTGCTCATCAATTCGTTTTACAGGTTAAATCGATTAGCTCGAAAATTGAATTTATATGTAAACCCGTGACTCCTATGTTCCGATGTAAGTGTCCTGGAGCAACAAAAATTACGATACTGTCGTCCAAATTATATGACATATCATTTGAGACTCTGGAATTTCACCATCATTATTGGCAACAAGGTACAGCAATTTGCCAATTAACAATCTCGTATCAGTTTCAACCTACTTGCCTTCCTTTTATGGCAGGAAGTAGTCTAAGGCTAAAAGATACGTCAGTCTCTAATTCTTGGCTAAGCTTCTTTAATATCATTTGATTTCATCATGTCTGCGTGCAGCTTGTACCAGTTTCCTCACACCTTCCAGCGTGTAAAGTGAGAAAAGCCTGTAATTAAGGACGAGCAGAAATAAATCCTTGTCAGGTAGGTGTGCCTGGTGCAGTATGTCTTTTTCAGCTATTTGATAAAAGGATATTCCCCAAGACGTCTGACGGCCTTCATCCATGAATGTCAGCTTTTAATGTGTTGCTGTTTAGAAGGCAAATGATCAATGCCTTCTATTTCTCTGTCTGAGTTTACAACTTTTGAATTACTTTGGCCAGTTTTTTACATGCAATATAGTTTCTATGCCAAGTTTATTTGATCAAGATCAAGGCCTTACAAGCAAAGATATCATGTTTCAAATAAATTTGAATTCATGATTATTTTAACAGGGTATGACCATTTGAATATCAAATTCAAGATCAAGTTCAGTGAATATGAAGATCATATTAAGGTCAACTTCCCAAAACATTGTAACTCTATACGTTGTACAGGCAGTGCATTTTGTATTGGAAGCTTTCGTCTTAAAAATAAATTAAGGAAGTAAAAGTCATTGTGTCCATACATGACTACACCAGAGTTCAGAACGGGCGTAACAACAAACCTGTACGGAGTTCCATAGATCTATACGAGTTTTTCACAATAAGATCAAATTTCACATTTTAAGACAGAATTTACATCAGACATGCTTTAAATGCGAAATGGTGCATGAAACAAACTTCAGTTTTAGGTCTGCCAAGTAGTACAGGCCTCTGTGGCCCATTTGGATAAGCATTCAACCTTAGGTCCAATGATGGTCAGTGTTGTGAGTTCAAATCCCACTTGAGGCAACTTTTTAAAAAATTTTGAACTTCTTCATGCAAAATCAGGCTCAACATGTAAATGTGATCTTATCGTGAAAAACTCGGTATCTTTTTAAAGGTTTAGTGTGCCTGTGTTTTTGACACACAAATCATGCAGTTTTTAAAGCTGAACGTTTGATGGTACCAAAGCACTCTGTCTGAATTATGTCTCCGTTAAGCCTCACCATTTTCAAGCAATTACAATTTCTTTTAAATGTAGACTTTAAATGATTAACCAGCCATACACACTTCATTATATTTCCTAGGCCTCCTTCACATTGATTGTGACGGACGATTTTATTCTGTACACAATTGCCTAGATGGTATAAAGCAAATTACTGTTTGATGTCTTACAATAAATCCTTCATATTTCCTTTACATACGTCTTATTTGGACTGATTGTGGTTGCTGAAAACTCCCAAGTAATACCATATATTTCCTTCATTACCTCTGATAATATGACAATGTCATACAAAGCCAGTAACCCCCTGCAGAACCTCTGTCAGCTTGGTTGTCAAATATCATTATTCTGTTCCATGGAGGGAGTTTCTTTTGTTGGTTGGGGCATTGCAAACAGATTCAGTTTGTGATTTGATTTCCAATCCGTAGTGTGTCTTTGATTGGGTCTGACTCTTAGTTGACCTGTCACTGATTGTCATTGCACTGACAACTATAATACAGAGAAAAGGAGTGGTTGGTTGAACTTTTGTCAAGGAAATGATGCAGAAATTGGTTGTTTTGAACACTACTCTTAAATTAAAGTGGACATTTTGTGAGGAAAGTGCAACATCATGGAATCATGAACAATGGAAGGTTCAGTGAAAGGTTAAATCTTTCATCGCAGCCTTATATTGTGATTAGGACTAAAGAAATGAAGCCAAATCTCTACTTTGTAACCTTATTTGTACTTTGCATGTTTGCATTGGGTAAGACTTAGATTCTCTTTTCATTTAAAGCCGATCAATCAGCTTGCTGGTGTAACTTTGTGCCCGCTGTACAAGGAAGGTAATCGGAAAGGAAACAATACTGCAGTGCTGACCCAAAGGCTAAGCTAATCGCAATGGATTCCGGCATCCTTTGCCTGCAGGCTTGATCGTTGACATTTAGAAAGTATTTACAGTGTTTGTCGCCAATATTACTTTCCATACACGCTTTACATGATCCCTTTCACGATAATTTGTCTACGTCAGAGATACTATCAATTTACAAATAGGATGTACATCGGAATAAATAATTCCTGAGTATTGCAACATTTCATGTTTTCCAAAATGTTTCACTTTTACGTGTTTCGACTCTTCTCCGTCGAATTCTTACGTAAATGTTTTTACGTAAGAATATATGAGATGCTCTTTTATTATTCCATGAATAGACTTCCAACGTGACCAGCAAGTGAAATTGGTCGGGTACTGTTTCTTTTAGCTCCTTCCTAATCGACTGTTTACAAATGATCATTAGACTGTTTTCATTGAGCCGGTAGTGTGTTAATTCATTCCCAAACGTGATCATCCATGGCTGTAGGTTTCTATTTCAGAGTTTTTACAGCAAAGACTATCGCAATGTTTTCAAGTAAAGAAATAAAATCCTCGCCTAATATGAATTCGCAGTGTCGACCACATAACCAGTGTGTTTATGTACCCGACCCAATAAAATAAATCTGCTTGATATTCCACTGGGATTTTCCAGCCTTCTCAGTCGTATTGTGTGGTGTCAATTTTAAGCAACATTATGCAATTTCCACCAATCTTGCCATGTGGAATTTATTCAGGATATTCATTTCCTAGAAACGTGGACATGATTGAATTTCATAATCCGAAGTGATGGTTATATTTGGGATTCCTGAAACCCAGGCTCAAAACATTAATCGGTAGACAAAACTTTAAGGTGCGTCTAAAATCTTAACTCAAAATACGTTAATTGTTTTCTTAGCAAACCACGAATCCTGAACAACAAAACAGAATCAAACCAACGGAAAAATACATTTTGAAAAATTGATTCGCAAATCGAAAACTGAATTGTTTTCAGATGCATTAAGAGGGGAATTGAACTGTAAATTAGAGTCCTTTCCTGGATTTTTTTCAGGCGGTCTTAATGTTCAAGGAAGATTCAATACCACATTGACTATTAGGCAGTGAACAGGGTGTCTCTATTGGCTTTATAAATCTTGTAATTAGGCTGAAGAACGTGACTGGCAGTTTGAATAAATTTCTAAAAGTTCTGGTTGTTGTTTGGTTTGCTGCAAGGATGTGACAAAATAATGCACTGGGAAATTATCATGAAGTCACGTTGCGAGGTCTTTTGGTTGTGGTAGAACGGTGTAGTACTCAGGTACGGCTGAGTTGATATATGTCTCGAGCAAACCTATTAAACCTCCGGTACCTAGGATCCTCTGAGGTATGTCTTACGTCCGGTCACACATAAGCAAGATGTACGTATAGTTGA
>JBCAUG010234479.1:0-18736 GCA_038406175.1 Haplosyllis leylae
GGTCCTCCCCCCCCCCCCCCCCCCCCCCGGATCCGCTAGTATTTATAGGGTGCCTAGTTCGCGAGTTGCAAATAGTGACGCTAATGATAATCGTATTATTTATCCAGGGGCTCATATTCAGATTAATATATCAGACTAATAATGGTGCATTGCAGAGACGTTGGTAATAAACTTCCTTCAAATCAGCTTCTTCTCCAACAATTACTGAGATTAGTGAGATTAATGTGTTGCGCTTCCTGAGTGAATTAAAGTTTGAAACCTTATACGCCTCGGCGCTTGTTGTTGTCAAGTAGAAAATTGAAAAATGTATATACATTCTAATTAAACGAAGTTGGAAATTGTTACCAAGTCTCAACGTGCAAATTTAAATTTTCTAAGGATACTTTAAACAAGAAAGTCCTCCTGCGTGAACCCTGGAGGCATACCGCCCGCTGCGTAGCAAGTACTCACTTTGCTGTTCTGTCTCGGGGGGGGGGGAGGTTACCCGAGTCCCAGCCAGTCCTGTCCTGTCTGGGAGGGGGTACCCCATTCCTAGGACTGGGGCACCCCCCCCCCACCTGGGACTGGGGTACCCCCCCCCATGTGGACAGACAGACTGATGCCTGTGATAACATTACCTTCCTGTCGTACTGCGTACATTCAAGCCAATGGCTTCCTGAATAGCACAGTTAGTAACAAGGGTTTTGACAACTTTCTGTGAACTGCCAAAACTTTTACAAAAGTTCCTTTATTTAAATTTTAAATTAAATTAGAAAGATACCAGTAACATCAATTTTAATTGATGATTTAATTGATTATGTTACTGGTAACTTTCTAATTTAATTTCAAATTTAAATGAAGGAACTTTTGTGAAAGTTTTGGCACTTCACAGAAAGTTGTCAAAACCCTTGTTACTAACTGCGCTATTCAGCAAGCCACTGGCTTGAACGGTTTCTAGAGAACATGCAAGCTCACGACCATTCCCTCCATTCATGGTTATGTGCTGTTCCAATGAACTAATACCAGGCAAAGCCCTGCACAGCCGAGAAACCGTGAACCGGCGGCTTTGTGAATAGTCTCAGTGATACAAAAACATTGCCGATTTTGTGTTGCGCAAGAAAACTGTTTATTTGACGATTGCAGACAAAAAAATCATGTTGAAAAATATACAGAAATTCTGGTTAACGGTCTGCAAAATTTCAAAAACGAAAAATAGTGAATCCTGTATACATTTCTGCGCTTGAATTGAACCTTTTTGCAATCTGTAAATCTGTATTTCAGTACTGAAGCCAAAAATGGCCCCCGGAGAAAATAAAAAGACCGATGGGAATAATGATTACCCTCAGGAGAACAGGAAATGCATTGCCGTTCACTGGTACCGTCACGGACTACGTCTCCATGACAACCCAGCGTTACTAGCAGCACTTGAGGGCGCGGACAGTCTCTATCCAATCTTCATATTTGACGGAGAAGTGGCTGGTAAGAAGATAATTATTTTACTGTTATTACTTGGGATAAGAAACCATCATTAGCTACTGTGCACTGAAATGTCTCCACGAGAAATAACCTTAATTATACTTTTCACAGGAACTGGCACTGCGGCTTACACGCGCATGGTTTTTACTTTGGAATGCCTGGAAGACCTGGACAAGTCATACAGAAAATTTGGTCTGAGGCTGTTTACCTTTCAAGGCAAACCCACCGAAATTTTTGACATGCTAATAAAGGTAAATCCCCGTTATTAAAGAACTTACTAAGATCCTAATATATTGTGAACAATGTGAATTTGGTACTCTAAACTTCTTAAGAGTAATCCACTTTAGCAGTAGTTGGGAACTGAGTGTGTAGAACTGGATTCTCACCTGAACAGATACAGGGACCGAAAAAGGGAAAGGAAAGAACGGGTTGCATATTATTTTTCAGGCGGCGTGGGGTGTTCTAATGTTATTACTGTACCGACAACGTATGGTAGTACGAGGAAGGTAATGTTTTCACCGGTGTCTGTGATTCTCTTCAGGGGAGGGGGTGGATATGTCCTGTCCGAGGTCCTGTCTTGGGGGGGGGAGCAGGGCACAATTTGTCTAGGTCCCGTCTGGGAGAGGGGGGGTGGGTACTCTGACCAAGTGACCCACCCCCTCCCCAAGAGGTCTGATCTGGGGAGGTTGGGTACCCTAACCAGGTGAACCCCCTCCCGGTTAGGCTGGCATGATAAGGAAGGGGGGGGCGTGGTTCGTGCTGCATCGTAATGTTAATGCGAGGCAGTCTTGCTTCAGTGGCTTTCAGGTGGGAAGTCCTGGTCATAGTTTTAAGTCCGTGTGAAACTGTTCTGCATAATTCAGGTCCCTGTCCCCACCCCCTACCGGTTTCCATGACAGCCAGTGTGATTACACCATCACATGAAAATGAATTAAGAAAGATTGTAGCTAGAATCCTTTTACATCGTAGATATCCATGTATTGGTTTACTTTTGAATCGGTGATAGAAACCTGTTTTTTCACGTTTTGGATGACAGGTGTCAAAGATTCTTTGGTCTAAAATAAGACACAAACGGAAACAAATAAAGGTATAGGCACACAAAACACTTATCTGTGGAAAAATTAATTTCCGCACTGAACAATGGCAAGGTGGACAAAGTTTTCATTTTCTGCGAAATGGGAAAAATACAATAAAGGTAGAATGAAAGAAAGAAAGAATGTGAAACCCAGATTTACGAAGAAAAATACATGCCAAATATTTGGTTGAAAATTTGAGCTAGACTGAAGAAGGATATGAAAAGAAGATTACAGGAAATACAAAGGCTCACTTGATAGTTTTCGAGCAATTATCGAAAATTATATTTTGAAATGATCGAAAACTCACACCATTGTCCCACGATTTACAAGATTATCTGAAGAGGAAGAATTTTCACAAGCAATTTCATCTAAGTGTTGATCTTGGGGAAGGACAAGTATTGCAGTTATACTGGTTGATTTCCAAGTCTAGAGTGTAATTTGTACAAAAGTCTCAAGTGAGTATTCCACGATGTGGTGAAAAACGAAGCAGTGATAAGCCAACGTCTCTAACAACGTTAACTGAAATTGTCGTAATCCAGAACACTTTACAAGTGGAAGTTGAAAGCTGCTGGAAATTTTCTGAAACATCCAAATATAAATGAAAAATCTTGCTGTAATCTTAATTTTGATTGTGGGGTTCGAGGGGGTCGTGGGTGGACGGGTTTCCACCAATAAACAAAGTCCTTCGTGAACGTAAGAGGCGTACCGCCTGCCGTGTAGCAAGTGTTCGCTCTGCTGTTCTGTCTTGGGAAGGGGGGGGGTACCCCAACCTGACCTGGCCAGGGGGGTACCCCATCCCGGGTACCCCAACCTGACCTGACCAGGGGGTACCCCATCCCTCCTGGCTGGGGGTAGCCCATCCTGGATACCCCCCCCCCCTGGTTCTGACCTGGCCAGGATAGGGTACCCCCCCCCACCTGGGACTGGGGTACCCCCCAGAAAGGACATGGGACCAGTGGAAGTATTATGGGATAGAGATGGGGTACCCTCCCCCAGAAAGGACATAGGACCAGTGGAAGTATTATGGGATGGAGATGGGGTACACCCCCCAACCCGTGTTAACAGACAGATACCTGCAAAACCATAACCTCCCGTCGTACTACGTACACCGCCGGTAATTCGGTAATTATACAAAGTGTTGTAATTGTCTAAAACATCCAGCAATCCTAAAATATTCCCTGTTTGGACAGTCTGAGCGTTCCTGTTTGCAGTTTGTACCTTCACGTACAATCCCAAATAAAGGAAATAGATGATTAGCTTTGAGCTTTTGGCTGCTTACCATTTCCACATCACCCTTCATAGATTCCTTGGAGTTGTATACAGTTCTTGTTGCGTGTGAGACCTTCAAGCCTTTACGTACCGACACCAAAATTCGGCCCGTTAAATTTTAAACGTTGTGATAATGGTGATGGGCAAAATGGATTCCAGAACCATTCTGCCCGTCACCATAAACACAATGTTTCTTGTTTATACATTTTGAGCTATAGTGTTTAAAACTTTGTACCCCTGTGTTTAGACCAAGAAAGCTAACTATGCCGTAACACGCGATTTTCAGACCTTAAAAGTCACATGTACGTTTACTATTGTCGTTTTTATCTTTCGAAATGAATGTATTTCAGGAATGGGGCGTAAACCGAGTGACATTCGAGCAGGATCCTGAGCCAATCTGGCGTGAACGAGACAACGCCGTAAAGGCACTATGTGCGGCTCATGGCGTAGAGTGTATCGAGATAGTTTCTCATACCTTGTGGAATCCTAAAGAGTAAGTGAATGTGCTGAAAATAACGTTCATTCAGACAGAACTTGTATCGGGAACGGGTTAAACTGGCTTACATGATATTATGTGGAATTTTTCACACTGCAACTTGAATTGTACCTGTACCTATATTTTGACGTCCCGGTATATGTTCCATTAAAGTTCTGTCTGAATAAGCCATTGGTGTTTTGGTATCCGAACTATCACTCTAAAGTTGATGGTACTATCAACAAAAATAATCTGATTCTACCAAATTGAATATGATCATATAATTGAAAAAGAAGACATTTATACACCTTCTCCCCCCCCCCCCTTTTTTTGCTCAGGGTGATACAAGCCAACGGAGGGAATCCGCCCCACACCTACAGACTGTTCAATCAGGTGGTGTCGACAATCGGGAAACCACCACGCCCAGTGGCTGACCCAGACTTCAGCAAAATCAACATTGAGATTCCCAACAACTTCGACGAAAGATTCCCGATTCCTTCTGTAAAGGAACTAGGTGAGTATGAACACTACGTACAGATAATTTCGTGATTGCATTGAATATAACTTAGTTTTTAGTCGCGCCGTCTATTGAAAGCGGAGCTACTTATCTGGTCACTATAGTGCCTTGCCTTGCTTCCCGATAGTCGACACCACCGCCTTGATTGTGGCCAGTTTCAATCCGATGAAATGTGTGAAACGGAAAAATTTTGTAAGGAAATTCCAAAACCAAAATGTGTTTCAGGACATTTTGAGCAATTTTGATTTCTTAGCTATCAGCTAGCTACCTATCTAGCTAGACATCTATCTAGTTAGCTATGTACCTATCCCTTTAGCTATCTATCTATGTATCTATCTGGCCAGCTAAATCATAGAATCAGATAGGGCACGACAAAGTGCTGGTAGGCATGCTTGTTTGACATACGAGAATGCTGAATTCTTAATTTGAGCCCCTTTTAGTCGATGAAAATTGGCATTTGAAAGAAACTCATTTCCACAATCGTGTTTTGGGGTTGTTCCTTCTTTTCATTAAAGTACAAATAGTATGGACGCCACATTCCATCTAATTTAGGGCCGGAGCCTGAAAGTAGCGATCAGCAGAAACCTCCGTTCAAGTGGGTCGGAGGCGAGACCAAAGCATTACAGTTGTTGTGTCACAGACTGGATACTGAGGAAGATGTAAGTAACATTTGATAATAAGATAATGTAATATTCAGGTTATCAAGGCAGCTTTACCTTGCCATTAAATATAACATAGTTAAACGTAAGAAACTAAATAAGAGTATAATATTTGCAGGCGTACAAAGCCGGATACATAATGCCGAATCAGTACAAACCGGATCTCGTGGGAGCGCCCAACTCCATGAGTCCTCATCTCCGATTTGGATGTTTATCCATCCGCAAATTCTACTGGAATCTACACGATATCTTCGCAAAGGTATTTTGTTTATTACAAAATCACTTTTTGTACTCGTCCAGAATGACGGAAAGTGAACGCGTCAATAAATAGAGCAATAGCAACTGACTGTGACTAAAAGAAGAAATACTGAACCCTCACGAAAATCGTATGTCCGGAACTTATTGTGCTAAAGAATAGAAGTGATTGTCCGTGATGTTGGAACGGGTAATATTTGTAAGAGTGACACAGAAGCACGTGGACATTATTTCTTTCAGGTTCACGGTGAAGAAAACATTCCGTGTAACTTAACAGCACAACTGATTTGGCGCGAATTTTTCTACTGCATGGCATATGAGAATCTCAACTACAATAAAATGGAGAACAATCCAATCTGTCTGCGAATCCCATGGTACAAGGACGACGAGAAACTGGATAAATGGGCCAAGGTAACACTTGTATCACGAGAGGGGGGTGGGGGGGGGGGGTTGGGGAGGATTATTGAGGCAACACTGAACCTTCTTTAGCATTATGTAATCAAACTCAAACTCAAAGAGAACCATGCCCTGTTGCATTATCGGTCAATCGGTCAACTCTATGTGCGAGCATTCCAGATGCTTTGTTTATTTAGGATACACCCTTGCAACAGATTCATGTTTGTGTTAGGGTTCCTCCCACTTCTCACTTAGCCATTGTACAGAAAAGATGTAGCTTCATTTAGTGGATTAATAAATTGTAAATATTCTATTTCTACTTGCTTCATTACAAAATTCGTCACGCCCCAAATTCGTTATGAAACGAGAGAGATAACGAGTATGAGAGGATAATATTCATAAATACACAAAAATCCTAATTTCTACTACTGTTAGTATCAACACGTTAACATTTATACTTAGATTTCCTTGAGAATATTTCCTTGAGAATACAACAACATATGCAGAAGTGTTCATTTTAGTTTGTGAAAAATGATTACAGGGTGAGACAGGTTTCCCGTGGATAGACGCATGTATGAGGCAGTTACGTATCGAGGGTTGGATGCACCACGTGTCGCGTCATGCCGTGGCGTGCTTCCTCACCCGGGGAGATCTTTGGATTTCTTGGGAAGACGGACTCAAGGTGATGTAACAAATCTTTATTAGAATAAAACACTTAATGTGCCATTACATGGCTACACTGCACTGTTTTATGAGTGAACCGAGTCTAATTCACAACCCAAAACAAGCCGAGAATAACGTGTGAGGCATCAACAGCAAAACCAGCTATTTATTTGGCTTTATTACAGGTATTTGACAAGTATTTATTGGACGGTGACTGGTCGGTGTGTGCGGGGAACTGGATGTGGGTCTCGAGTTCCGCTTTTGAGAATTGTCTTCAGTGTCCAAACTGCTTTTCGCCCGTTATGTATGGCATGAGGATGGATCCAACCGGAGAATACGTCAGGTAAAGAACAAGTTCAGTTTCCTAGTTGAGGCTGAGCGTTCTTCTGATTCGGTGCAAAGAGCCACTGAATCTTTCAGAATGGGATGTGGCCTTCAACTTGACATGATTTTTACTTTCAATGATTTTGTCATTTTAGAATAATTTTACTTGAAAGTTGTCCTATCACAACATAGTTGAATAAAATAAAACACTCGCAAAATATATACTTTTTAAATAGACGTTATGTTCCCGAGTTGAAGTCAATTCCGCTGAAATTTCTGTTTCAACCGTGGAAAGCGCCGCGCAAGGTGCAGGAGGCCGCCAACTGCATCATAGGGAAGGACTATCCGAAACCCATGGTAGATCACCGTTCAGCAGCAGCAGACTGCAAGCGTAAAATGGAAGAAGTCAAGTCTATTCTCAAAGACCCGAGTAAGATTCGTTTAAATTCCTGGTTGGAAATTTCCTTTGAAAAACTGTGCTTCAACTTGAGGCTTGATGTGAACTATCTGTAATTTTAGCAGTTGTCTAGATATCAAAAAATACAACAGTTAAGAACACTTGTATTTTTGTCAGCTTTGAAATTCTTGTGCAATTATATGTTTATCCCCATGCAACAAGCTTGCTAACCTCGTGTAAGTAAGTGTGACCTCACAGTTGTATATTGTTGTCTCTATTTCTCTGTCAATTGCAGTCTCCTTTTGATCTGTATGGTGAAGTATTATCATAATAGTTGGCGCAAATTCTTTCTGTACTCCCAATATGCCCTCAGAATTTTATGGTACGCATGCATTGTTTTTGCCGTCGTTGTTTTTAGGAAATGTATCGTTGATCGATCGTACCCAGAAAACACAATTTTGGGAGTAACTTTTGTTCTTATTTTTACATTTGTCGGATTATCAGTGATACCGTTTCATCCCAAATTTCAAGACTGTAAGATTTCGTAGTTACTTGCAATTCCTCAGAGTCATGGTAAGTTGGAATATGTGACACTAGTGGATCCAGAGGAAGGTGTTGGGAGAATATATGTTACAATTGAAACGATTTCACTTTTCTCTGCCCTTAAACATATGTCGGGTTGATAAGGTGGAACAATATCTCGTAGGGAAATAGTGTAGCAAATACAGAAATCCTCCCACCGGATCCGCTACTGTCTTTGTTAGTTTGTCTCAGCATGTGGTTGTTTAAATGTTCAATTATTTTCAAATAGATTTTGCATAGATTTCATTGAAACGTTTTTTTTTTCACCCAGATTTTCAGTCGCGCCATCTCATCAAAGCGGAGCGACTTATCTGGACAGTGTGGTGTCTGTACGTCAGTACAGTTGATTCCTTGTTTGTGGCTCACACAACATTTATTCAATTTAAAAAATCTCATTGGATTTCAAATATACCAAAACCAAAATGTGTTTCAGGCAATTCTGAGCAACTTTGATTTTTGAAACCCCCCACTCCCAGAAATGAGATTACACCAGGTTTGGCTTGATACAAATTCAGACCGCCTTCATCTCACTTTTCATCCCCATCTCAATTTTCATCTCTTCATCTCACTTTTCATTGAATCCACTTCATCTGTCTTTTCATGTGGATCTTCATCTCCAAATCACCTTTCATCTCTTCATCTCACTTTTCATTGGATCTCTCCCTTCTTCTCACTTTTCATCTCTCTTTAACTTTTTATATCTTATTCTATCTCTTCATCTACCTACCTAAACCAAAGTTACGGTTAAACTATATCACACAATCAGATGGAGCATGAGACAATGCTAGGAAGCATTCTTGTGTTAATCTTCCATGCTCTCAGTGAACAAAATGATATTTTTCAGCCATTTTTTACTTTTATCTCGGTTGTATGCGGAGGGAAGATTTTCCACTTTTTTCACTTTCTGTAGCGAGATTAGATGTCTTCAACTAAACAATGTGTGCTTGATAAGTCATTGTACACACAAAAACCTATAGACCAGAATAACAAGTTATCTTTAATTCGTCAGCCCAATGTATTTCATTTGGAGGCTGGGGTTGTCGAACGGTACTCTATTTCAAGATAACTAATTTCCATAGACGACTGCTTTCGCGCAGTTTTAAGATTTAAGTACATGGACTTTCAAATAATTTTCAAAAACCGGCCACAAAAGATGGGTGGTTTTACAATAGACAGACATCTGACCTACGAATAAATACTGTGACTAAAATGTAGGTGACCTTGTAGCGACTTGGACAAATTCTACTGTATTGTGATGATCTTTCCACAGGATCTCCATTGCAATGCCGCATGTTGGCCAAAAATTTCATTTTATGTAGTTTTAACCATTATGTAATTGTAGATTTGCTGCACTGCGCCCCGTCTGACATGGAGGAAGTACGACAGTTCTGCTGGCTGCCGGATCACATGGCGATTGGAACGACCTGCACTGCAGACGTACTATGTGAAGGAATTGAAGGTCTTTAAATGGATGGGTTTTTTTTGAATGGACAAACATTCCATGTGGACGACGTTTTGTAAGAGCACTGCAATCTATGAAACAGGGAAACAGTTACGAATTGTATCAGGAAAGACTTGTTGATAGAACCGAATCTTTGTGTATTTCGTGACTGTGGGTTTGTTCGTGCATCTTAGTTGTTCGTTTTCGGTTTAAACTTTGGGGATAATAATTCTACCAAAGCGATTGCACTCCGTAAATTTAAATATTCACGCAAAATGTTTTACAATTAAACATGCGAGTTGTTTTTATAAGGTTATTTCGTGTTTGAGATTGACCTCTTATTTCGGTTTCTTTTTGTACCTGGAAATTTAATGTTAAAAGTTTTGCAAGTGCCATGAGCACTGAAAAATATTTTTGATAAGACAAATTGTTAGAAATGCGTACCTGAGGATGTGTAAGGGTACATTTTTAATGAACATTTTAATACGTAATGGTGGGTGGTTGCACCCAGCCTGCTTCAAATGTTTTGAGCGTTTTCACAACGCTGTACCCATGTTCTTTGGAATGGTGACGTTTCCCCGAATAGCTTACGGTCATTAAACATCTGTGGATGGAGCTGTGTAGTTTATTTACATCCATACAAGTAACATTTATTTAATGTTTTCATTGTTATCCTTTGATACCCTAGTATTTTATGGGTGAAAAGTGCATGATATCTACACGTGTCTCATATAAGAAGGCCTTTTTGGCGTCGTCATTCATACGAGAGTTTCGTTTATCTTGTGATAAAATAAGATTGATAGCATGCGCTATGTGATTGAACGTTGTTTGATGTTAAAATATTTCACGTCTCCAAGACTAGTGTCGTTGATTTTGTAAGTGTATTTTACGTTGTAAACGTAACATATGAATGGAATATAAATGTACCAATATTTAATTAAAACATCTTATTTATTCTTTAAAAACAAAATCAACACAGTCCAGTGCATTAGGCAAAAACCCAGTAAACTTGCAGTCGAATTTAACATGATGTAAATATGTAGAAATTATCAAGGAGTTCAGGGCAGTGCGAGTCAACCCCTTGACATTAGTTTTCCCTAAAAAAATAACCCACCCCTTCCACCCAGGACAGTAAATCACAATACGTGTAAAATATAATTGGACGAAGAACTGATAAAATAAGGATCTCTGCATCGCACTTCAATGAAACAATCAACATTAAATAAATATGGCAAGAATAATTTCAGCAGTAACAATAAACTTGGTTCCTTAGCATGTGCAGTCATCTTCACAAATTTGAACAGTCTATCACATTGCACGACACTAGAAATGTGATATGAAATTAGATCTCCACATTCCTGTACATATTTGAGTCAGTAAGTTGTATTGGTATCAACTAATAAGGTCTGATTGTAGCTGATAGGCCCCTGAGAGCCCATCTCTGAGCTGGTATTCCAGCGTGTTGTACATCCAGCTCCATGATTGGTTCACGTGCTGCAATTCTTGATTGGTATACTGGACATGGGAATACTTCTGCTGCTTTCGCCGGGTCCTGTAACGATAGTTTTGTGTTATGTTTTACTGTGTTAATTCTTGTAGCTCTGTTGGATTCACACTTTGTTCAGGAAAGTCGTTATCCCGCTCAAAGTTTGAAACATTGTTTGGAAAGGAATTGGATTTAGATACATTCTAAGACATGATGTAAAGGGAACTTGGTTTTGATACACCAGTTCTAAATCAAACAAATTACCTGAAGAATGGGTTTGTCTCCTGCAGGCCAGCAGGTGAGATGTATGACGGGTAGGGTGGCGTAATGATGTTTAGGCGGAGAGTCATGCAGTTCACCGGTCGTCTTTTCCCAGCCGCAGCCCCACAAGTACAAACCAAAGATGAACATTCCTTCAGATGGAGGGTCTCGGATCTAAAACACAAAAATAACTAAAGTTCTAAAGCACGAAACACAAGAGCAGAAATGAGCAGGGAATTGCTGTTCTTTGAGTCTAGTGGGTTTTTTTTCGGAATTCAAAATCTGCCAGGATTTACCACATGATATTCGTATTATTTTACTACAGTCTCTCCCATTCCTATTGCAATGAATACTCCAATGGCAGATTCAGTAACCCTAGTATGGGGCCCCAATTTTTTTTCCTGAAATCCGCATGAAAAAAAAAAATAATAGTACTCTGGACTCTGTACCCCCTCCCTCACATCCGCCAATGAGATTCTGGCAGGTTTTCATTTCCGAAAATCTCGATTAGTTCGGTAATGCTGGTTTAAATCACACGACACGCTTCACACAAAAACATAGATTCTATTTCAAATAAAGATTGGCCGTTTGAAAGCATACACACCAAAATTCTGTAAACAACAAGAATTGTTTAAAATATCAAAAATTGCCGTCACAACAAAAATGGCAAATATTTGTGTACGCAGACCTTGTTTGTTACGCCGCTTGACCAGTTTACGTACTGAAAGTTAATTTAACTCTTTTGTTTCAAGAAAAAATCTAACAATACAATTTCCAGGAAGGAACCAGGATTTCCTGGCAGATTTCAAGAAAAGTAAAAGATTAATTAAGCCTACATGGTCTTTATCTCTGGATGTGATTTCGGTTTGGAAGACGAACTGCTCGATGTTTCCGCCTCGGTCCTGCCCGTGCTGCCTGTAACAGTCCTGTTTGAGTAGAGCGAGCAGTCCTCGTGGGTAGAAGAAAGCTCCCAACCAGTACGCAGGCATCCTCTCCCGTCCCTACAAAGCAAAGACTCGGATTTGCGGATATTTCATGCAGAAAATTCACTGAAGAAATTTACAATTCTACAATCTGTAGTAATCAGAAAAAATGCATTTTAATTTGATAAATTCTTTCAAGACCAAACGCCGCACTCACATGAACGAGGATCCTCTCAAAGTGCTGACACCGCCCGGTTAGATCACTGAGCCAGCTCGCTAGGTTGTAGTTGGGGGGCGGCGCAGTATCCCCTGCGAGCCGCCTCCATTGCTCGGGTATCCGCATGTGATACAGGTCATCAGCCGCCGCCAAGACGCTCTCCGACAACATGTCCCCAAGGTTACCGACCTCACACGCTGACTTTATACACTGAAATGGAAAACTCTTTAGTGGCTAACGCTTTCCTGGAAATTTGATAATTGCGTAGTAATTGCATAGAGTAACAGCCACCACTACCGAACTGACGCATGTAAAATGGATTAATAAATATCTATTATTTCGACCTCACATAAGTGTTGAGTGATAAGTGTTGAGTAACAATATATCACACGTCACCCCTTCTTGTGTTAAAATTAACTTGATTCAATGTTTCACCGTTGAAATCATGTAAGATGGGTTTCTGATTAACTGTAACTCATATTGTAGTTTACAAAACAGAGGCTTGCTCAATACGTACCACAGTATAATCGACCCACAACCGGAAGTCGTCGGCCATGAAGGCGCCGCGCCATTGCGCCTCGGCACAGCAGGGGTCCTGCGCCTTCATAGCGGGAAACACGCGCCAGGACTCCACGGAAGCGACGCTCACATGCGGGGCGCGGGGTGTCAGGGAGTCTAACGCTAGTTCAGCCAGCTTCCTGCATGGGATACAGGCGTGTTTTTCCATAATAAAACAATGTTGCCAGATCTGATACATCTGCCAGATCTGGCATTTTTGTGTTTCAGTTTTATTTTTTGCACATATTATGGATTAGAAGTTTGAGTAGCATATTCCACCAAGTTTATCACTGACTCTTACAAATTTAACATAAGAAAAACGAGGTAAGAAGTAATTGCCAGATCTGTCACCTTTGTGTTGTGGTAGTTGTGGAAAAAAGACCTTTACTTGCGATGGCAACATAAACAGTACGTACAGGTAGATGACCAATCACTGATAGATCATACTCGTTGACGGTGAATCCAGAGCAGTGGGTTACGTAACACCTACCCAAGACAACTATCATTGCTCCTCCCACTCCAAATGACCTTGACAGATGAACCTGTCACCTTAAGAATTAACAAATGAGATTGATGATCTTGAGAGATGAGATCATTTAGGGGTGTGGCAAAAATAAAAAAAGTCACAAGATCAGCAAGCTCATTTGCTAATTCTACAAGGTTACAGGTTCATATCTCAAGGCCATTTGGAGTGGGAGGAGCAATGACAGTTGTTTTGGGTAGGTGTTACATATCCCGCAGCGGTGCATTTACCGTCAACGAGTATGATCATACTTTACAGAGACTCAAGTCATCGAATTTGACGCTGAAATCCTAAGGAGGCACTTGCCAGGGACGTACCCCCCCCCTCACCGGCAAGGAATTTTTCCCGCCATGTAGCTCATTTCAGTGAAATCGTCCATTTTCCCCTCATTTCTTCCTCCTCCTGATAAATAAATTTAGAAAAAAGAAGAAACACACATGAGCATCGTGTCTGTGATGAAGGGTGCCATCATCACGTGATACAAGTCCTTGACGTAGTTGTCGATGACCTTCACCCTCGTGGTGTCATTGACCTCTGTGTTGAACTTCCGGGCGAAGAAGAACTTGTGAGAGTGGATGACCAGTGCAGTGAGGTCATCGGAACCGTTAAACCGACCAGGACCCTGAAGTAAAGAATGTAGGTGTAGCACTGGTGATGGACCAGGAATACCCTGATTTGTGTGAGTGGAGGAGGAAATCGTTGAGGTTATGATAATCATGAATAAATTATTGTTTTACTTGGCCACAGGTGTCTGTCTCGTCTGAGTGACGACAGAGGGCGTTGATGTCCATCCCCTCAAACGGCTTCATGAAATGCAAGCCTGCGTAGATGTTTGTAGATCTAAAAGATGCAGACAAATATTGAACACACCTATTTCTCAGGTTTCAGTTAATACTGATCATTGCTTTAAAACAAACTCACGTCTGCAACTCAGAAAAAATCTAATTTTGTGCCTCTGGAATAGACCAATACATCCGCATAAAAAATACAACTATGTCTCTACGTGTGTGCTTGATAAGCCTCAGTTTGAGTTTGAGATTTCATGCGGTTTTATGCGGTTAATCTAGCTTGTTGCCTACGAGCTAGATTATTATAATTAGAATCTAGCTCATTTGTAAGCACTGGAAATGAAAAAATCTAGCTAATTTCCCAATGAGCTAGAGTTTTCTGATTCTACCCAAGTACTGCAGCCAAACAAGTTTGTTTACAAACAAACAAAGTCTAGCTCATTTGCCAGCAAGTTAGATTCTAATTATAATAATCTAGCTCACAGGCAATGAGCAAGATTAACCATACGAAACTCAAACTCAAACTCAAACTCAAAACTGAGCTCCACAGGATGCACCTCTACATCAGTAAATAGATTTAAGCCTCTTCCTCAGAAACAGAACTATGTATGTACCTCAGAAACAGAACTATATGTCTACCTAAGAAACAAAACTATGAGTCCACCTCAGAAATAGATCTGTCTCATGAATAGATATTTCCATCAGAAACAGTCCTATGTCTCAGAAATATGTCCGTGGCTGGGTATGTACTAACAACCTACAGGATAAGTTCTGCAATATTGCTGCAATGAAGTATCCAGGTGGGTACCTACCTGTATGAGGAATGCTGCAGTAAGGTGCCGAGGTAGGTTTCGTCAGGAATCAGGGATGACATCAGGTAGAACTGGAGACGACTCAACTCAGCCGGACGATTCTCGCTTATCGACAGCTCCACGAAATCTCTGAAAAAAATCACATGAAGAAATTATCGCAGGTGTCACTGAAGAGCTGTAATGCTTGGCTATGTCTACTATTGTGGTAGCAAGGCGTATGGTTGATCATTTACCTGGCGAGTAGCACCCAGGCCGAGTGACTGATCACAGACTCGTTTCTAGGCAACCGAGGCATTACGTTGAACAAGTGCTCTTCACAGGCGTGCCTGAAAATTAAAAAAAAAAGCAAAACTATTGTATCCATTTTCACCTAGAAATTAAGTCCCCGGGATAGTTTCCTTGTGCTCGATTTCAGTGTATCCAAAAACTTCTGTAGTATATCGACGTTGTATCGTTAGCACGACTCACCAGACGACATTTATCCCTAAGTCTTCGCGTGGATCGATTACCTTGTTCAGTCTCGTGAACGAGTGACCTACAAACATGAGAAGAGAAATGTTAAAGTCGTAACGTCGTTTAACGTAAAGTAACCTACTGGTGACCCAGAACTCCCAATATTACCCCTCCTGTTGTCCCAAACCACCTTGTCGTCCTCGCTCCCGAGTAGTAGATCCAAATTCTTTACCACCCACAATCACCAGTGTAGAGCACCAGCATGGCCGCCATGTCACTCCGAGCGCCATATCTAAGCGCCCCCCCACCCACCACCACCCACATATGGAGGGCGCCAGCAGCACCAGCATGGCCACCAAGTCACTCTGAGCGTTAGATCCAAACACCCTCCCACCCACGACCACCACCCACCTCTGTAGGGCGCCAGCATAGCCGCCATGTCATCCACGCTTCTGAGTGGTAGGTCTGAGGCGCTGAGGATGAAGCTGAAGTCCCAGACTCCCATGCGAACGAGCTCCTCGAACCCCTCCAACTCCGCCCGCAGGATCAGAAACGAACCCCACGACGCCTTGAATGATCTGTAAGCAAAGAATAGTACCCAGTAAACTCCACCGACAGATAGATACACCCAACGCTCAATCACCCACCCAAGCACCCACCAGATAGATACACCCAACGCTCAATCACCCACCCAAGCACCCACCCTGTCTTTGAGCCCCTGTTGCCTCACCCGCAGAACGGAATGGACTTCAGAAGTCTTTGAAATATACTTTGGTTTGAACTGTTTACCCCTCCCCCCACTCTCCGGCTCCCACTGAAATGAAAAATTTTCCAGATAAGTTAGACTTCAGCAGATTTGGGTAGGTCAGATCCCTTTCAGATTTGAGCAGAATAGTTTGATAGTTTACATCTTCCACCACCACCGCCATCCCCGAAAAGAAAATTTATAACTTGGACTTCAAATAAATTTGTGCAGGAAAGTTCACTTCTTCCCCCATTGAAATGAAAATTTCTCACGGAGAACTTAAGACTTTAGATTGGTATCGCAGTTATTATTTTATTGAACCCTACACCTGAGGTGTCTCGTTCTTTTCGAAATGAAGAGAATAGGTTCATGTTCCTTCGGCTTAAGAAGTAACCGTGCCTATTTTTTCTGCACAAAAACTGTTAAACACAACGTGGAAAATCGTCATTTAATTCGAGAGATTAGAAGCTCCCGCGTCTTTTATTCGACAAAGTATAAGCTTTCACTTTCGACTTCGTACTGTCAACAATAGTCTATTTTTGGACCACGAAAGCTGTTAATTTGTATCGGCATTTTACGACGGAATAATCTTGAGACAGAAAGGTGTTAATGACTGCAAATTGCCCTGTCGAGTTCAGTAGATCAAAGTAGATCAAAAGAAGCCGCCGGCTACAGAACCAATATGTCCTCTGTTGCCATGGAACTAGGCGTAACGAATGATTTTACGCTAAGTACACCTCTGGCAACAAAACGTCAGATAATTGTCTGTTTCAGAACGTCGCAGAATGTTAATGACGATCCGAAGGTTCGGATCAGAAGACGATTATCGATATTCCGAAAATCTGCAAATCAGTGACAACGGGATAAAATGCTATGTTTTGCACGAGGATTTAAAGGGAACATTGTGGTAATTTTAGCTTTTAACACAACAAAAATTCTGAGGCAGTTTGTTACAAGTCGATAATCAATTCTGCTGGATAGTCGATAATCGCTTTGATTATTGTTGATCCGATCATAATTAAATATCTTCATTGTTAATTATCTCTAATTGTCTTCAAAGTCGATTCTTTCGGTTGATTTTCGACGTTAGCTGTGAAGTCACCAGTTTTGGTGTTTTCTTTTGTTGTTCATTGTTTCACAAGAACCCACCGTCACAGGGTAGAGCAAATTTAACTCAGCGAAGAGCCACGAGTTCCTGCGTTTAATTTAATATTTTACCTGTGTTTGGGAAGAACCCGAATGTTTGTTGCCTCTGGAAACTGCCTCTCTATGTGGTACAGTAAATCCTACAAAAATAAAAAAGTTTTACATTTCTCTTGACGGTTTTGACTATCTTCTTAAAAAAGGTTCTTTTTGTTGGTCCTGGGTTTCAAAGCCAAGACGGATCCCTCATTTGCTCACTTTGTGATCGGTGTGTAATGGATTTCTCAGCTTTACCTCTGGCGGCTACTATTGGAGCTGGTTGTGTCGTTTGTAATTTAATTTTACTAGGTGTATTTTATGCCTTTCTTACCTCCCTAACGGTATCTGCTCTGTTGTCAAGGTGAAAGACGTAGTAGTGTTGGGGACGGTAAATCAGCTCCAAAAGCTGCATCTAAAAGTACAGACAAAAATACAACCATTAAAGCAAATCCAGAAAAGCCGAGTACAAAGTTGTTAACATAAAAACACCATGTTTTTTGTATCAAGAGGTGTTTACACCTCACTTAAGGTGACAGTTTTACCATTTGTACACTTTGCTGGCGTACTCTTTCTGCACCAGACGAAATTAAAAATGCCTCTCAAATGAAGCAGTCAACCTTTTGGCAACAGGATTGTTGTATGTGACATATATATGATGTCATAAAATTGCTGAGCAATACCGCACGGTCTGTATTTCATGCGGAGAACTACTTGACTTGATCGTATTCTATTTGAAATACCAAAAAAATGAAGTGGAAGTGGCACTCACAAGAGAGCCTCCTGCGTGAACGCAAGTTGGTGTACTCCGCCCGCCCTCCGCCCCCCACCTGGGACTGGGGTACCCCCCCATCCCAACCGTAAAGGACATGGGACCAGGGAAAGAACCAGGGACTGGGGTACACCCACCAGAAAGGACATGGGATCAGAGACCAGGGAAAGAACTGGGGACTGGGGTACCTCCTGGTGTGGATGGAGAAATAAAGTGAAAATATTACCTTCCCCATTCCTTCGGAATGCGGGCGGTAACAAGTGGATCCGAAGCTCATGACGCATAATCAAGGAGGGATAAAAATTTAGTGCCGACATCACCTGAAGTCCGCCCGATGTTACCCCAAATTCTTCTACGCAGTCACAAACAAATATTTTATGTTGGTTCATTTTTGCACTGTCCATAACAAAAATGGTCAATTTAGAATCGAGAAAAGAAAAAATACTCAGGTCCGGTACTCAGGTCCGGTCCCGGGGGGGGGGGGTACTCAGTCCCAGCCAGGGGGGGTAC
>JBCAUG010234589.1:0-18731 GCA_038406175.1 Haplosyllis leylae
ACTTTAAGGAGTTTGACTAATTCTTTATTCAGGATAATTACATAGTTCATAGAAAGCTCAGAATCCGGATACAACATCATGTTTTTCTGGAAGGGGAAAAAAGGAAAAGATTACACCTTGTATATAATCGGAAATAACATATCAATTTATCCAAACCATTTGTTGGAATTTAAAATGTGTCAGCAAAAATATATTCAAAGTAAAACTCAATATTATCCTATTCGGGCTAAAACAATTCAAAAATAAAATATCCTTACCACGTTTCCATTGAGAATGAAGAATAGACTCCATTCTGTAAATTTAAACAAGAAAAATGCGCTAATTACAATTTTTACGGCCAAGCCTACTTGTATGAAAACAAGTTATGGTATTGGATAGGAAATTCACATCAATACCATTTAAAATTTCAAAGCATTTATTACCTCATGCTGTGGCTTATCTCCTGATCCTTTTTCTTGCGTTGATTCATAGTACTTTTCAATTGCTGCAACAACATGTTTGCGTAGTCGTTCGCATGCAGCATTTGCAGGTCTCTAACTTCGGGCTGTTGACTATGTAGGAAATCAAATTCAATAAAAGTTTGTGAAGATAAAGGATATTTATTTGGTGACACATTTGACAAAATTTATCTACAAATTTTTATAGATAATTCATTTAACTACTTACTTCGTTTTGGTCGACAAGAAATACATTCGTTTATAAATGCGTTCTTTGACCTTGGGGTCAGACCCATAGACAGCTTCACAATATAAAGTCATCAGATCAGCTGGCACATCGCCTTCTTTCATTGAATCATAAATGTATTTGGCGTAAATTTCAGGGTTATTCCCCTTAGCTTTCGTACTAACATAAACAGATTTTTCAATTTCATAAGGCTTGTATTTCTTTTTCAGAAGAGAATCAAAATGAGATGTTTCCTCAGACATGGTGTTGGAGTGCAATAGTCTTTGCATACAGGCACACTCTGCTTAAATATCGTGACCTCAACCATGCAGTGTGGTCGTCAATAACAGACTACTTTCATTTGAATACAATTGAACCATTCAATTGGAGGCAGATCAAGATTCAAAAAATTAAACCCCACACTTATTTCGGATCTCTTCAAACAACATTTTCTTTTGGTTGTGCAAACCTGCTGTCAAATTACAAATCAAAGGTGCTAAATGGCGTCGGTGTCTGAAATGCCGCGATCCAACAGAGCAGTATGTTGATTTCAAAGTACCGAAGCACCTCTCAATTGTATTCCTACATGAAGCAAAGTCTTGTTTCATTACACCTCTAATACGAACACCCCTTCTTGACATAGGTACAAGGTATGGCTTTTTATTTATGAAACCTTGATCAGCCATTATTTGCAAACCATTAGGGAGAATTGGAATTCTTACTCAATCTAAACAACTCCTATCAGTGTTATGACCAACGAAACCTGGTCGCGAATAAACTATCGTACCCAAACAGTCTATGATTACAATCCAGTTGAGAAAGAAACAATGTCTATCTCGTCTATAAAATAACCTCTGGAGATTTCCTGCAGGTTTGCTAATTCTGAATGGTGTACAGTCAATTATTGCGACAACATTAGGCCAAGTTGGAAATGTTCCTCTCAAATTCCTCCATTCATTCATTGTATGCCATTTGATGTAGTTGGGAACAATACAAATGTGAAGTAATGGTATCATTTTATGAATTATTCTGTGAACACTAGTCACAGGGATGTTGAACTCCATGGAGAGATGACTCAGAGTTATATATCTTCTTAGCCAAATCATAGTTAGTAGTACCTTAAAAGAGTAATAATACTAATTCTAAAATAAATAATATTGGAAGTCATCTTTGCATGGAACGACTGCATTAGTAGTTGCTTACCTGATTCCAAATATCTAAAACACAACGGCGACCACTGCGACGACGTTGATAAATTATTTGTATTTGATTTACAATGTCTGATAATGATTGCGGAATTTCACCAGTTAACCAATAAAAATGATCCCAGTTTTGTTCCAAGGCTGCCCACATGTCACCAGCAACCATCAATTTCCTACGGATAGATATAAAAAATTAATTTCAACTAAAATAAAATTAAAGATAAATTCAAAAACATTTGTGATTCAAACCTGTAATGTCTCAAGATCTTGATAACATTGTGGCATTTCTTCTGCTGTTTCTTTCTCTTACGTATTGTATTTGTTTTTTTCAGAAATTGTAGTGCAATATGAATAAGATGCATTACATTTGGAATTGGTGGTAAGTTCCAATTAGCATCTCTTCTCCTGAATCTCTGTAGTGATAGTCGTATTAAGTGTAGAATTTCCATTAAACATGTTGCTAATGGAATTATGAAATTTGGTGATACGTCCATTACTGCAATTTGTATAGATCCTCTGAAAAAGTTTGGAAATCTATTGTAAATCTTTTCAAGGACCGTAGATGACAAATTAGTAAATTTCATCACACATTTATCGATGGATGTTTCAACCCCCTGGCTATGTGCATTCAAGTTCATTTCTATTATTAGTAGAAGTTCACTATAAAAGCGCCTTTTTTGGGTACAGTTTTAATTATTATTGACAACCATATAACTAACACAATATGGGCAAAGTCAAGAATAGTGGTCGTACAAAGGTTTGTTTGTAATCAAATTCAATGCACTGATTTAATTTTGATTATTAACATTTCTAATAACTTACTTACAATTTGTAGACCAAACCTGAAATCTTGATACAAAAACAAATCAACACTGCTTGCAAAAGTTCAGTGAGAAATTCATTCAAAGCTGTCAGATTACTTGAGAAATATTTCGAAGCGAAAACAGATATAAACCCTACTCCACCAAGAGTAGGATTCATGAATATAATTGATACTGGCAGCTTTTCCTACGTGTCTGGCTATGGATCCATGTTTAATAACTTCATTGAAAATGGAACTATTAAAAGTTATTCTGGTGAAAATGGGAAAGTAGCTTACCCTGGTGATTCTAATTATTGGTCAGCAAAACTGAGATTGGTGCCTTTTGATGAGACTTTCACTTTCTTACCTAATAATGCTACAGATCGTAAGTTAACAAATATTATATTTTTCCAATTTCAATCAACTGTAATTTTTTTCCTATTTTTGTAACAATTTACATTTATATATGAATATTTTTTAAACCATTTTTCTTAGATGAACTTTACAAAGAAGGTGAAGATAAAAGGATTAAAAAATCCAAATCAAATGGTAGTATATGTTTAAACAAAGTTCTTATTGTTTCTTTGATGTAATTTTGGATTATTACATTACGCATATTATTTATTTAACTGCAGGTTTCAGTATGAAAACAGAATCAAATGATAGAAACCCAAATTCGAATTGTGGCTCATCAAGACAGGAGGAGGAAATTGAAAATGATGGGAATTTACGGCAGCCTAAATTATTGAACAGGAGACAAGGACACAAAAATGGAATGAAATAGGGGAAAACAAAGTTATTCTCATGTGTTACTAATTTGAATATTTACAAGAAATTATCATGTGTTCATTGCAGTAGATACAGGGAAAAATACTGAGAACAGGAAATACAAAATGAGAATTGTTTTGCAGTCAGGGGTAATGCTTTTTGACATATTGAATATTTAATTATTTTATTTTTTTTATTTATGAAGATGCCGCATTTGGTTAAGTAATTCACCTATACATCATTTCTATTAATGGATACACTGTTTCATATTTATTTGCAGCTGAAGAAGAGACATTGTAAAGTTAAGAAAATAAAAAGCAGTAGTTCCAATGGACATGCTGAAAAACGCCGAAGTCTCAGACTTCAGTCCAAGAGGATAAATCTCAATCAAAATTCTTAGATTTCAGTACATGTATTAGATCATCATGATCATCAAATTTTGGTTTTCCCTAAAATTAAATTGAATTGGCTATGAGGCGAATGCAAATTCTTTTTCTGATTAAAAAGTAAATAATATTTTTCATGAATTGCATTCCATCTGTAATATTGTAAATAAGTGGTGTCAAGTTTTAACATTTATATTCCATATAGGTTAGGCATTGGAGAATCTTTGGAGGACTTAGAATTCAGTTATTTTTTTTTGTGGGGAAAACGTTTCAATGGGGATCAATCAATGTAGTCATGTAATGTAGGTGTCATGCTGTTCTAATGTTAGTTAGTCATATATAAATGATCGGAAATCAATTTGCCCTCATCATTATCCAGTTATTTGGATTGCTACTGAAATTAGTTTTGGTAATGGATTTAGGGACGAAGTTGAAGGTATGTCTTGACATTTTTAAGTAATAGGAAATTGAATTCAGTTCACCTGTTCATTTACGCATTAAGTTTCTTCTGGAGCGGACATTATTTTCATGTATATATGATTTCAGAATGAAATTGATAAATTCGTCAGTGGAAAATTGGAGCAGCTGGACAGAGCAGATAAGTGTGAAGATATGGTGTTGCACAAGTTTGTCGAGTGAGTTTATTTTAATTTTTAGTGTCAATGCACAGTATTACTTTCAGCTGGATTTCTATACTTCGTCATTAATATATATATTCCATTGTATTGTGTTCACATTGGATGTATTTAGTTATTATATTATCCAATTTAATTTCAGTTTTGTCCTGGAAGAGGAACCCCCTCTAAGTAAGAAACGAGAAGATGTAAGTTGGGATTTTCGTACCAAATCTAATTTGAAATATTTACCTGTATTTATTGTTTAAGTGAATAACTATGAAATAATATCTCTTAAATAGTTTGTGGAACTTGTCGTACTTGATTTTAATGAAATGAATTTTGTTTCTAGAAAGACGTTGAGACTTTGATGGAGAAGAAAAATGGTCGGATGACGGTTTTCTTGTCCCCAGTTCTTGGTTCTTTCCAACCCGAAATTGTGAGGCAAATGATTAACTTGAAACACTTAGATATTTCTGGCTGCGCAATTGATGCTGCAAAATTCATTGATACCATATCTATGTGTACACAGGTTGAGAAAATTGTCATGACTGACTAAGCAATTTACCGAATATCAGTTGGTTGACCTATGTAAGAAATTGCCATCACTGCTGTACTTGAATGCTCTGCATTCAACTCCGATTATGTCTGTTAGTGCATATCAAATAGTTACTACATGGAGAGTAATAAAGGTACTAAAAGTAGAACCAAAAATGCCTAAGGAGGATCGCAAAAACTGGTGCCAATTGTCACTGATGTTCCTTGGAATCAATTTCGGTCCTGTTATCAAGGATCTTGTAAAAAGTAAGAAAAAGTGAACAGACAATATCATGGTAACGAGTTTGAATAGTAAGACTAGTTATTGTTTGTTGTTTATGATACATTCAATAAAAGATCATTCTTTCCTGAACAAAAATTGAATTATTTTTTTATTGATAAAATTAAGAAATGGAATTGTTTGAAATTGGTTGGACGAAACAATTTGCAGAATATTTTTAAATTGAATTTTTTTTAGCAGTCCTGTTTGGATTACAAAATGACAGATACATGAAAATAAGTAGTTTTCGTATTACAAGTAAATAATGCGTTCATGTCGGTGCAATAAATTTTGAACTATTCATATTATTGTAAAATTTATACATTGTTTGTGGCTGACAAAATATTTCGTACTCTTATGAATTTGAACGGAAATTTTTAGGAATCAATCTAATTTTAGTGTTTAAGAACCAATGACATTCAAATTACGAAAGAAATATTATCTATTAATGCCCTACTCAGTAAGTTGCGCATTTATAATTTTTTAAAAATATATACAAGAAATGTAATTTCAAGCCACGCAAACGAATTACATCGTACGAGGCATGAGTAATATTATTGTCCCATACAGTTTTGGAATAAATTTTCCATGCTGTTTTATCACCAGAAATGCTTTCGTTACTATGAACAGTTATACTCCACATGAATACTCAATTGTTTTATCAATATGCTATTTCTAGCCGTAATTATCTTTTTATTGGAAATTTAATTTTTTAAAATTTATATTTCTTGGAATCGTTAATTCCATCACATACTTTTCTGTAGAATTCCACGGAATTTCATAAGGAAAAACTCGAATAGGGTTTTTTGTTGTATATTTAATTAACCTAACCAGGTTGTATATTCTTCCAATTATCACTAAAAGTAAAGCAATATCACTTTGTTCCATGAATGAAAACTGTAACGAAAGGTGATATCAATAAAATCCTTGTACGCATGTGGATCATCCAGGAGTCTCCAGAAATATGTAATGTTAACACTTACATTTTACCATTATGGTTCGTTTGGTGGTCTCCGAGTCGTATTCGACATGCTCTACCATCAGCAATTTCAAAAAATTAACAGGTGGAAGTAAAGAGAGGAATTTACATTAATATTCACTGGACTTTCCTTCCTCTTATAAATGAGAATTTCTTCGAGAAACTGTGACGATTTCAAACTTTTTCAATTTAGTGTTCCTTGTAAAAAAAAGAAAATTTCACTTATATTTTTCTGGTTTTTATTGTAAACATTTCACATGTTTATAAAATAGTTATTATTTTGTGATTCCCATTAGAATACAAACACGCATACAGATAAGCTTAACAATATCATTCTTCCAAGTTCACAACCAATATCTCAGTCCCGAGTAAATAGAACATAGATTGTCAAGTAGAAATCACTTCTGGTAGATAGAAAATGAAGATGCAGCTAGAAGAATTCGGAATAGCATTAAAGTACAGAATAAATGTAACAACAATCAATAATAAATAAAATGTAAAAGCGATGCCTTTGCAACTTAACAAAGTGGCGGTATCAGTCACATGTACGAACGTTGTCCGTATTTGTTTAGATATGAAATAACAACACGCCCCCCCCCCAACCCCCAAAGTCCAAACTTAAAACGAACAGTTTTTGCGAGATTATGAACTCAACGGACAATGAACTTAATTTTCAGACCTGGGTGATTAGTATTTTTGAGCAAGATCACTCGTTTCCAAATTCACGCATTCCATACGACTAAGACAATACAACACTTGAACAACATAAAATCCCTGAGACGCATAGATGCTTGTGTTCTATCAATTAGAATCTGAAGAATAGATCACAAATTATGGTTTGAGGTACATTAAAGACCTCGTTTAGCAAGTTCAACTTTAGCACCAGATTCAGAATTAAGATAGTTAATTTTGCAGACAATTTCGCGTAATACCAGCAGTCATTAATAATATGATGGTCATAGTCTCCAAGAAGTTTAATGTTTCAAGAAATGTTAGAACAGACGTGTTGTGCAAAATAGTATTGTACCCCTTTGTGCAAAATTCCACCTTTAATTAAATTCATCACCACTGTGTTCATAGTAGTAGGAACTTTCACAATAATTGAGAAAGTACGGATTGTATGATTCACGACGAATAATGACTTTATTCGAACTGCTACAGGTTTACTTAACATTATCAATCCCGATGTTTTTTTAGACTAAAGTAGCAGTCTTGATGTATGATGTGTACAATAACAACGAAATTCAGTATGCATTGATATTCTACATCCACGCTTTTTGTTGTACGAACACTTTCTTATTAATTTTACCGCATTTCACACGAGTACAAAGTAGAACTGTATGGTCGTGTTGTACAAGTGTGGGACCGGTCTAAAACAACTCTTTTATTACAAACAAAACAAACACAAATGTCCGAGACATCCAAATATTTCCAACCAACAACTAACATTTAAACATTACAATTTGCGCAAAGATACCCTATCTGTAAAAATGTCTTTCAAATTGCAACTCTTGAATGCGTGCATTTGTCGACGTATGTGCGGGAGCACATATTAAAGCAATAAATATAGC
Organism: Haplosyllis leylae; assembly: GCA_038406175.1. NCBI lineage: Eukaryota > Metazoa > Annelida > Polychaeta > Phyllodocida > Syllidae > Haplosyllis > Haplosyllis leylae. The sequence continues at coordinate 7,803 of JBCAUG010234589.1, forward strand.
AATATTGTTAACAAACATACTCTGGCATAACAGAATCAAATCACCATCCATCCTCATCACTTGATATAAAAGTGAAATGAGGAGTTATTTCAAAGTGTATAACAATTAGGACAACAATTTGTGTAAATATTTTACAATAAAATTACTTCATTCACTATTGCACAATCTACATGAATAAAACCACCATCCCACCACAATCCACTTCGATATGAATATGTACAGATCGATTGTCATTTGTTTGGTAGGGCAAACAACTGTAATAACAAGGCTGAATGGTTTTAAACACATATCAGTCACCATATCATCCAAGACTTGGCTTTTTATTATGTACATCGCAAGTCGTGTGGATCATCACAGATATGTAGTCTTCTTTATGCAAGACGAAAAATACTCAAAATTTATTTCACTTGTCAAGTTCTGGAATTCAGTTTTAACTTCATTCTATCACAATTGTTTCTGAGCGTGGTCGTTTGGCGTTGTTGGCATTGTTGTTTAAAACATCAGAGCCTGTACGCCCGTCAGTCCGTTGACTGGTTGAGGTGCCTGGAGCTTCCTCACCAATAATAACACAGTCATCGTCATCTCCATCAGGTAATTCCAGTTTCCGTTTGACTCCTTTCCGGCTGTTACCTTCATTAATAGCATCTTCATTCTCAGTATGGGGCATTGTTGGCATTAATGCTGCAATACGTGATTCCTTAAAGCTAAAGTAACCGGATGACTCAAGTGTAGACTGGTTCTTGCTGGTATTGGCAGCACAAACCGGTGTGAAGCCAGTACTCGTCATACTGGCATTTGATGCGTTGGACACACTGGAATTATTGGACAAATTTCTGACAGGAGAATTTCTCATTGGTGACAACGTTAAGCCTTTCGTGGGTGTCATGGAACCTCGAGTGGGTGTCAGCGACCCGATACTATCACTAGAACTGCTTCGTGCGTCAGAAGAACGCTTCATTTTTCTTCGCTGGGCCAAAGGAGCTTTAGTGACGTCTTGTAACCTGAAGCCCTCTCTGTGTGCCTTGTGGAAAGCATCCATTGTAACGTTTAATTGTGTTTTGACGTTGAACATAGAAGTGACATTGTGACCGAGTACATCTGGAGTGACTAGTGGTGTAACACAGTTTGAAGTTGATGCTTTCTTTATCCACTCATTGTTCCTGAGTTCCTCCATAGTTAATCTCTGTTTTGGCTCAACAGTTAATAATCCTGAATTGTAAGTAATTTGTGAGATTAATATCGTTCCAAATAAAAGTAGTTTTATTCTAATCCGAAGTGGCAGATCATAGCACTACAAAAATAAGTTACCTTCGATAAGTTTCTTCGCTTGCTCCGAGACAAGTTCAAACTCCTTTCCTTTGGTGTTGAACTCTCCGCCTCTGATTCTTTCCATAATAGCAGCAGCACTACAGTCTCTGTGACTACTGCTTTGGAATGGTGCCTTCCCGCTTAACATTGTGTACTAAAAAGACACATTTGATGGTTGTTACGAGGTCTTTTCTACATATTTCACTGCCTAACATAACAAGAATTTAGAAATGTAACTAAATGACACTTACAAGGATGACACCCAAACTCCACAGATCACAAGATTCGTCATATTCTTGCACAGATCCAACCGCTCGTTTTAGTACCTCGGGAGCGGCATAATGTAGAGTGAAGCAAGGGGTGGTTAGGCCTTCTTTCTCAGGCTTAATCCGGGCAAACCCAAAGTCGACTATTTTTATATCAGCATTGTCACTTGCGTCGTCATATAGCAGATTCTGAATACAAATTAAAACAAATTATTACATATTAATTGATTGTATAAGGACTATTGTTCCAACATTTGACAACTAAATGCTGTACGAATGATCCCACAAAGAGAACGCCAATTACCTCAGGTTTAAGGTCTCTGTGTACAACGCCTTGACTATGCATAAAGTTTACAGCGGAAACAAGTTTCTTCATGATTTGCGCGGCTTCAGTTTCAGTAAAATGTTTCTTTTTTCTGATTCTTTGCAGGAGTTCACCGCCTCGTAATAACTGCAGGACTATGTAGGTGTGTAACTGTAAAAAAATGGAATGCTGCGTTAGGTGCCAAGTCCAGCAAGCGAATATTGAAGCAATTTCACATATCTGGAATTGTCTGCTTTGTTCAAAGTTGGTTTTCGAACCTACCTCATCGTGAAAGACTTCGTGTAGTTTGACTATATTCGGATGTCCCTGACACAAACGCAGTAGCTGGATTTCCCTCGTGCAATCAATTCGTCGGCTGACAATTTTGACAGCAAATTCTTTTCCGGTTTGTTTGTGACGACATTTTCGGCATATTGAAAATGTACCATCTCCCAATATTCCCTCGTTCAAGTTGATATCATACATTTGGAAGAATGGGGAATTCTGTATGAATAATTGCTTAGAATTAAACTTTGATTCTCCAAATTTCAAAAGGAGAACTTTCATCGCTGAAGTAACAGTTTTTCAATGGTATAACATCTCAGAAATACAAAGTTTGACGTTGCATACCTTGAACTGACTGGCGAGGGACACTAAGGTACTGTTAGGCCTGTTCTCCACGGAAGGTTTGAGGAAGTCCTGAGTTATATCGTTCTCACTGAACAAAATCGATGGGGCTATGTACGAGTACCCCTACAAACACAAATAATAAATATTAATAAGAAAGGGCTCTGTCACACCAACATAAATATTAGGTATTTGTGTTAGTCAAAGGAAATTCCAAATATTAAAATGCTTAAGAAATTACCTTGAATATTTTGTCTGCATTAACGGGTACAATTGCAGGAGAATCGGCAGCCATCATGTTTGTGAATTCTTCACTAAAGTTTGACACATCTGTTTCACCTTTAATTTGTGGCCGGAATGGCGCTGTCATTCTTTTACTTGCCAGCGCATCCCAATCTAAGTTCCGGAAATATGGATGACGTTTGATCTGAAATTTGAAAAAAATAATGCTACAATAAATGATATCTACAGGAAATATGAGGCTGGGATACAGATTATTACTCATTTTACTCATGGTAAATCAAGTGACATTATAAAATCACATATAGAGGCATGTAGCTACCTCTTCTGCTCCTCCGGCTCCTAGCCTCCGATGAGGTTCTTTGGTAAGAAGTCTCAGGATGAAATCACGCACTTCATGCGAGAAATCTTTTGGCATTGGAGGGCCACATTTTAGAATTCGTCTGAAAAATAACGAAAATGTGATAAAATGATTGATTTCTCGATTGCAACTAAATCTGTAATTTTTTCTTACAACTTATCATTCGACGGGATTAGGCTGCGCTACAATAGATTTCATGTGAACAGTGTAGCATTGTTGGACAATTTTGCTGAACTTACTTCGATATTTCGGACTGGGAGTTTTTCTCGCCATCAACAGTAAACGGCGATGCTCCTGTTAAAAGCTCGTACGTCAACACTCCTAACGACCACCAATCAACAGCCTGAAAACAATACACAAACATAAAAGACCACAAAAAGAAACAGATGCATTATGTTCTGCATAATACCTAAAGTGTTAAAAATCGGCTTGTTTGTCCATATCAGCCTGAGTATTAAGAAAACCAAATCAAATGAAGTTCATATAAAATGCATTGCCATCAAACTGGTGTAGTGCTAATGTGACGACATAACAGAAAAGTCTGAGGGTCAACTTACGAAGTCGTGTCCGGTTGATCCGCCCTTTACAACTTCTGGAGCCATATACTCTATTGTACCACAAAAGGAATACGCTCTGTAATTCTGAAGTGAAAACACAAGTTGTGGTTTGATTAACCGTTGGGGGTTGTACAAAAAAAGGTGTGGGAAGAAAATTAATTTTCCCCAAAACGTGTTTCCAGAAATCACAACACGTGATTATGTGTACAATTTAAAAGTCGATATCATGTGAACAAATCGTGAAGAAACACACCTTTGCCAAACATGGCAATGCGGCTGGAAGACTACGCCTCAACCCGTTTCACAAGCAATTTTGTAGCACGTTGCAAGAAATAAACATATTTACATTTTCCAATTAGTAATGATGTCACTCACGTTGAATTTAATCAATCGAAATCCCGACTTACCTTTTCATGAGGCAAAAATTCTTTGCTCAATCCGAAGTCTGTAAGTACAACATGACCTTCAGAATCCAGAAGAATATTTTCCAATTTAATGTCTCTGTAAATAATTCCCAACTGCAAATAGAAGAATTAAAAAACCTAATTAATTTGAACTCTGTGACCGAAGAAGCAAGGTAGGTTCAATAATTCGAACAGTCTTAATTAAAGATTACAAGGAACTGTAAACTTAAAGCTTCAGAATGAGGTTTCTGCTTAGCTGATTTTATTCAAAAATTTCTCAGAATGTTCAAAATAAAAAATAATCGGACTAAAATAAATAAATGCATAGATTTTTAAAACATACGAGAACAATTTCAGCTATATTGCCTAAATGTTGTGTTTGACAAATAATAGGACTGCACCAAAACAAGATCTAACAAAAGGAACACCACCATAACAAGATGGGTGTGTTTACGTGATTCATTGTCAACATTTTATTAGCTCAGACACCACAATCGTAATATTTGTTTTCTACCACACACTTCCAGTATTTTTTACGATTTGCATAATATGTTTTTCATAATTGTATTGACGTCAAGTTCCTTTAAAAATAAACAACGAGTGAGAGATAAACCTGAAGCCATCCTCTATCGGAGCCACAACATGCCCAGATAATCTACAATTCGTTAACTTAAAACGTTTGTGCTAAAAGCGTATCGCACTCATCTTCGTACGTTTCACGTCAAGGAAAGCGTTGCCGGAGCAGGCGCCTAAAGCTTGGAAAGATGGATATCATTGTGACATTGATGTAGGTTAGCCTCGTGCATAAAGTGCACTGGCAATTCTGTGTAAACAAGTTAGTTGTCCCAGTACAATTACTGGTGTGATCTATTTTGCCAGATTAAACTGACATTGATTCTCCTTCCTCAGTATCTTCTGTACCAACAAGACCCTTTGCACTACGAGACAAACCCTAAAAAATTGGTGGAGTAACAGTCATAGTGCAGATACATTTTTACTTTGCATTATCAGCCTGAGTTGTTCGATGTTTTACAATCTGCTCAACATTTACGCACGTGCAGGTGTGTAGGTGAAATATTGGAAAATACCACAAGCTTTGTTAAGAGATTTTGTCCTGAAACAGGGTTGCTGACTGTAAATTTAAACAATTGGCTTACTTAAGCATTACAACTCATAATTTATCACATAAATCCAAACTGTGCATTTTCTTATAGAACAGAGAGACAGATGATCATGTCTGTTCTAACTACACGGAGGATCCGATCCATTTATAAAGTACCTGCACTGAGATTTGCACTGACTGTTCCTTCGTGGTATACTTTGCACTATGCATTGTTAAATAACAATATGTTGCCTATTTGGACTCATCTAATCGAGTTCAAAATTATGAATATTCTCATTGGTTAGTCAACGTTTACACGTACAATAAAAAAGTGTCCAAAATATGCAAACGTAAATATGACAGCGCAAAATACTAGTTTACTGCCGCTAAATTAAAACCTTTAAGTGTCAGAATAAAAAATGGCTTACTGAGACTAAGACTAATAGCAATCTTAAAACTGCAGATGTCATGTCAACTACGAAAAGCATTCTGCAGCTATATTTTAAGTATATAATTAAAAAAATACTGTTATAGGTGTAGTACAGATCTGTATGGTACAAATTTGGAGACTGCACACTTCCTATGAACATATTTTTTGCATTAAGTACCTTTTTTGCATTAAGAAAAGTACCTTTAAATAAAGTCAAAGAGCAAATCATACGTCAAAATGGTGCAATCCTTGTTTTGTAATAGTTACCTAGACAAATGACATAAGCTCTTTAGACAAATATGGTACCAGGCTCTAGATATGACGTGACTTCAGCACGAATCAATTGCGAAATATGTGTACACACTAGAATATTTATTACTTCGGAAAGAAATCAATTGCATTTCAAAAAAAAAAAACTGTAGGTACCGAAATATGATGCGACACAGAAATATATGATGCGATACACTACCCGTTGAAATTGGAAATTTTGTAGTTAACTTTCAAATTATCGTGTAGAATATCACATGGTATTTAAGTATTGAACGTTTAACAATAGTTGGGTCTCTCACATTGCACTGCTAGTAAATGTGGAAACAAAATTTATACCAGAAAATGTACAGCCACGTATACACACTGGGCCACATTAGAAATGCTACATGTTTGCCAGTAGCTAGGAGGCAGACATAACAGGCCTACATTCCACCTGTTTTAGAATACAATGCTGAAGTATTTTCAGGACACAAGTTGAAAAATAATTTTGACTGATTAATTAGCTATAAACTCGTTAACAAGCAAGTCACAGTAAGCGTTTGTGGTGTACGCAAATGGACTGATATGCATGACTATACCACTCATAGTACACCTAACCACCAAGAGACATGTATCGACCAGGCAGGTCAAACTAGGTTATGCTTGCTCTATCTGTCTCTGAGAAAATAAAATCTCGTAAAAATAGTTTTTTTGTTTCGTCACTTCTTATGATCACAATTTCTTCATATCTTAAATTCCAAGACAAGTATTGACTAGTAGGTAAGGGTGATGATGTACATGCTACAACAACTACGACTGATTCGCGTACAAGATGATCAGCTTTCCTTCGAAATGTTGCACGTTTCTGCATATGTGACCAACTGAATTAGTGATGTGATGCTCTTCTAACATTTAAATGCACCATATGTGCATTTCTGAGTGAAGTCCTATGCCATGCCAATACAATTATTTGCACAATTACAATATGGACCCTGTAAAAGCTTCTGTACGCACCAATTTTGTCTCGTTTATCAAGATCTTTCCTTGTTCATACCTGGACTGGGCGCTGCTGTACAGTACTACTCTCTGAACGAACGAATAACATCAAATCTTATAAGCATTTGTTGCTTGTTACTCTGTCGAATTCAACCAAAAATAAATAAAATTTCCATTTTTACTTTTCATGGACAAAGGTAGACCAGGACGACAAATACAACACGTGGGTGTTTGTAAGCTGCTATTGATGTACACAGGATGTCCACCCACGAAATCTAATCGTTCTTGTGGGAATCGTTGTTCGTAAAAACGTCAAATTTCTAATGTGCCATGCAATAACAACGTAATTATCAGAGTTTAAATATCAATGATTCATGAAAATTGCATAAGGCTGGATCTTCATTAATGCTGCAACACTTCAGCAAGTGTCGGGGACATTTCACAAATATGATGCGGATGTTACAGAGTATTGATATCAAGCAATTCTATTTCCAAGTCTGGTATTGCATGGTCTGTATGTTCACAAAAACTCTTTGATATGTAAGTGCTCCGGTAGTCAAGGTTAAGGAACACCAGATGATATGCTATTGGCATTGCATCCAGTATCGGGAATTCAGTTTTTAGTTTCCGGATGAAAAACTCTTGGGATTAGAAACAAGAATCCCACAATGGATTATCACTATTACTACTTCTCAGTGACACAGACAATGAGACCAATAATTTGCCTGGGGCCATAAATAAAATCCGCCCTAATAAGTGAAATTACCTTGTGAAGTGTGTCAAGTGCGAGTACTATTTCTCCTATGTAGATGCGTACTTGACTCTCCTTGAAGTGTTCCCGCTGGTACAAATGTGTGAACAGTTCACCTCCGTTTACGTAATCTACAAACATAAAGTAAAAAAATTATTCAAGTTTTATATGTTTTTTTACATTAAAACAATAATTTCCCATATAAAGCAGAGCGGCCTGTCTAGCTCGCAATTCTAAGTGTTTTTGTCTGGAAAGTGTAAAAATGGTAAAGTGCACAAAGGTCCACACGCAAGCATTAAAGATACATATTCACGTGTTTATGGGCTGACTATTAATGTGTTTATGTGACACACTGTTAAATAACAAGAGAATGTTGGGGAGGAAGTACAGCTTCATCAGCCGTACCATGTTCATTTTGATATCTGACGTTTGGTTCTTCCTCTAGGAGAATATGAATAATTACTCAATTTTAGGCATTTTTAACTCCAGCTCTTTCTTCGTAAAAATTCCTTTTTTGCCCAGGGTGGTCACCGATTTGCCATAGAACTATGAGAAATGTTTACCACGGACAAGGTTAATTAATACAGCTTTAAAGCTTGCACACAGCTAGTTGGAAATAATTCGGTCAGAAGTCGTCTGTTCAACGCACCAGCAAAAAAAAAACCGCCATTGTGATATCGTAAAACGATATTCATTTCAAAGATGCGTTGAGGAGTTCAACAAAATCCCTGGCATGCACCCTGCAAAATACGTCTTCGTCAAATTTAATGTGAGCGGACCTAACGAAATATTTGAAACGTCAAATTTAATGTGAGCGGACCTAACGAAATATTTGAAACAATTGATAAGCACTGCTGTTGTAACCTCCTACCACCTACCAGACCAAGAGATTCGAGTGAATAATATTTTATTTTCGTCTGGTCTCCTTGACATACTATTAATGTTATTGAGTCGTCAAATTCCATCATGATTGCAGTTTATTATGCCTGATATTTTGTCATTTTCCTTTTAAAGTTTCCGGAGCATGAAAAGAAAACTTGGATTGAACATTGTCCATTGGCGGATCTAAGGGGTGCCAGGGACGCCCCCTCCCGGGTCCAATTTCTTTCATTTTGATGCGGTTTTCGGGAAAAAATTGGCCAAATAACATGTTGGCGCCACCCGTCTGGGAAATCCTGGATCCGCCACTGCATCAATTTACATGGGTGGGTCACCGCAAGACTCGTGGATGAGATAAGTGAAAACAAAGCGTATACCAACTGTAAGGTGCCTGAAGTTGTGCATGTGCGTTTGTCTATTTAATTCAGACTTGAAACCCTTTGTTCGTTACCTATGCAGCAAGAAAGCTTTACTGTGTACTCCGCCAGCTGCAGGGAACAATACAAAGTCAATACAAAATGTGTACACCAAACAGCACAAAGATGCTATGGAATATCATAAATATTACACACATCACTGGCTATTTTGTAGAATCAATCCCTACTATGACCCTAGCCCCCGAGCCATATTTTAAACATTGCCAGTGGTTACTAGGTAGTCTTTTCTGTTCCTAGGTTTAATTTTCAAATATCATATGTAAATTTCGGGTTTGGACACCAGCAGCAGGAGTGATTATGGGAATATGGATTTACGCCATACTATTTTGTTGAAAAAAAGTTACAGGTCCTTGGTCTTCTTCATGAACAAAGGATGTATGTACAGGAATGTTTTGTGATGAAGGAAATTTAAACACTTCTTATCTTACGGTATTCTACTTTCGACAGCTGATACCCTCTCCATGGGATTGCCATTCTTGGCGATAACTCAAAATACGATAAAAATCGATTTCTTCGAACATACCAGTAGTATGTGTGATGTGGCAGATGGGCACTCCATACAATGCGGGCCACACGTCCAGCCACACCGCATTCATTTACATAATTTGAATAAATGCATTGTATGTATGTCCGTAACTGCGATGACTGTTAATTAGCTTTAATTTAAAATGGATCCCCTAAAGAGACGAACTGTTAAATACTGGACATCGGCAATCATTTTTCGTATTACGGATTTGATTAAATGTTAAAAATTGCTGCTACAAAGCAATCGCATAAAGAATTGCCAAACCCGACAAATTCGCTTTAATTAGATTTCCGGACAATATTAGTTGAGTGTACTACCGGTACTACAACGGAGTATGTTTCTATGTACGTATGTAAGCATGATTCTGGGCTAGTTTCTCAGCAGCAAAATTTTGTCTTCTTTACCAGATCCTAAGATCGAGTTCATCTGTAGTTCACGGCCAAATTTCTCGAACACGTCCTGCTTTATTGAGTCTTGGTTATGCAATCCTCACATGGCTTGACATGTGGGCTGTGTTGATATATTTTGAAGATTAAACCTCGCATTATAATGTGAAGTCAATGATGGCAACCGTTTAAGGTGCCCCCGAAAACTACGGAACAGGGGCTCAAGATGGTCCCCACACATTACTAAACCCTATGGCCGGTGGGTGGGGGGAGGGCAGGTTTCCAACTTTTGATGCTGAGTCCAAATCTCCCTAAAAAGCATATTCCTATGTTTGGGGGAGGGGGTTTGTTAACTCTACTTTTGGGTGGCCATGTTGGATTTGCAAAATGCAAACCAACTCACTACTATCGTACTATGGTCCCCTTAGCTGCTGTTGTATCAGCTAGCGGGGACCATAGTAGTAATCATGTAATGCAGATAAAACCCTCATAGGTGGTGAAAATTTTGTGACTTTCGTCCACTCCTGTTAAAGTACGATGGGGTCACTCCATTGCGTTTCCATGGGAAAACAGCTTTCGTTGTTGTGAATAAAATTTTACCAGCGATATGTTTACACAGAACGTTACACACTCAAGTACAAGTAAGTCAGGGATTGAAGAACAAAACATGATTGCACCTGATCTATTATGCTTGAACTCAAAACAACCTTCCCTGTGTCCCTACACGATCCTGTAGCCATGACACTGCTGTAACCTGTTTAAGGCAGGAAATTTTCACAGGCGGAGTTGTCACTGTGAGAGCATACTATATAAAGGAATAACCCAGGATGACACTGATAACCTTTAACTAATCTGCAAGTGAAATCCGCAGCTACGTCCATTTTGGTTGGTTGACTGACCTCAAACCAACAGGCTCGGCCGCATCAATAACTTTATAACGTTTTGCATTATAGCAATACCATCGGGTCAAATGGGCTGCATCACTTACTGCCAACATTGTGACCGCCCCTACTGAACTCTACTTCTTCAATTTTTAGTCTCCGCAAGGAGACTATCTGTGATGCACTCACTACTTCTGAGTGGATATTTTTTTGGTCAAATTTTAC
>JBCAUG010234700.1:0-18730 GCA_038406175.1 Haplosyllis leylae
GGAAACAATTCAGACCTGGCCTTAATCTGTCAAATGTCTCAATCTCCATGGAGATCAATGACTCTTTGCACATTTTTTAAAGACTCCATCTCCAGAGAAATTTTAGAACTAACAAATATATCGAAATCTTGAATTGAGTCCTGGAGTTTAATAAAAATTTATCTGCTCTTGAAATAATTATAACAATTTATGTATTTATCCCATAGCATTACTATTATGAAACACATTTTAAGGGCTATTTTAGAAAAAAAACTGCCTGGTGACCCTTGTAAAAATTCTTCATTTGTATTAAGTACATGATAAGTTATTATGAAACACTACTTTGACTTCAATGGATCAAGCCTCCCCAGCTGCTAATCCCCAGAGTGACTTATCATAGGCTTCAATGCATTTCAGGTGTTAAATATATCAGTTCAAAAAATACTCAATCATTTACTCTTATGCAATCCTGTTCTTCGGCACTGGTGATGAATTAATTGCACATCGGGAAAATTTGTTAGCTCATAGGAAGTGGTTTCTAATACATTGTCTGATCTAAGGGGCACCAGTGACTCGCTCTCCCCACACGGGCCAAAATTGCTTCATTTTCATGCAGTTTGTGGGGAAAATTGGTCACATAATAGGTCAACGCCCCCTCTTGGAGGTTGGCGTGCCCATTGGAAATCCTGGATCCGCCACTGTGATGCATCAGAAGTGTCACACTGATCTGTTCGAAACAATATACAAAAGCTTGAATTGGCGTAAAAACAAATTCAGAAATTACCAGAAATTTTACACATGTACGTACATGCAACCCTATGAAATCACAGGTGCAGATGTTGGGGGACCTAGAGGTCCAGGCCTTCTCCCCTAACCCAAGGTTTTGAATCACAAGAGTTGACTACACAACATTTGACTATAGTGCAGCAAAATAATTCTAGCCTCTTGCTCCAATACCTTTTAACTTATATGATCTAAAGGCATAACTTTTCATGAAGATTAAAAAATGTAAATTTATGAAAAAACGTTCATAAAGATGAAAAATTACAAACTTGGAAAGCGTGTACTAACACAAAAATATCTCAAATTGATTGAAGTACGATGTGTTACTTTTGTCAAATTTTGGTCTTTTAACTTTGGTGTCAGAAATGAGAGGAAAAAACTGTCTAAAATATAGAATACGTATTTGAAGACAAAAACCTGAAGCGACAAGAAGGTTTGCTGTCCTTACCTGACTGCGCGTCTCTTTATTGGCATCACTGGAAAGCTGGGCCTCATGAGCAAACCCCTGCATTGAGCACAAATTGCAAACACAGAAACCTGCAGACGTGGTTAACTGTATTGTGTGGTGCCTCGAGTACAGTCCAAAAATATGAAAGCAAATTATGCGAAAAGACCAAAAATTTGATTACCACAAATTTGTGTTCCAGATTTTCTCAAATGGCATTTAGTCACTTTAAGATTTAAGTAGAAATAAATAATGCATCACTTAATTTGATGCTGGTAACAAAGTATTATTTGAGGTTTGAATTGCAAAATAGAGCATTAACTAAGAAAATGGAAATTTGTCATGTATCTCGATTGCATCTTTCTCTCATTTCACGTTATTCTGTGAAACATTCCATATCTTAACAAACCATCAATCTTCGCATACCAGTTATGCAAAATTAACTTGTTGAGTTTTTGTGATAATTTACGTAATTACACTTTGCATGATAAATACAGTTTCCAGTATCATAAATTATATAAATGACTGATACGTGACGAGAGAAGGAAAGATATCAATTACAAGAAAAAAGACATAAAAGCAAATGTTTCTTGAAATCAGTGATAATTTCAAGAACTTAACTATACCAGTAATATTAGCAGAAACCTCTCCAGTTTTCATAGTTACTTAATCTTGATCTTTGGAGAAGACTGGGAAATAATTGCTCAAGATATAAGTATGTGTGACAAAAGTTATTTTTCAGAATTAAGTAAAACATTTCCTGTTTATAACCGTTAGAATCTCACATGTACAATAAAATATAATTGAGATTATAAAAAGTGATTCTGCTGTATTCGACCATTCAGAGTTGATCAAATTATTGGTAATTGCTCACCTGAAACAACAATAGACAAATTTTGAGAGACACACAATAGAAAGTGAGAGATCAGATCAACAGATACAATTGAATAATATGCCATTTTGACTGAAAAACCTTTGTATAACTATTGTCAGCATTTTCCGTAATTAATAAAAAAGAGAAACTGTTTTTCTTTCCAGCTGAATAGATTCAAACAGTAAAATATTAAAATATGGCTGCAGTTAAATACAAAATTTTCTTTTTGCTTTACTGAATAAGGCAGGTGATAGCAATTACGCTACAGTTTACCTTTTGTTAATGTAACAACAGCAATTTAATCTTTTCCACACTTCAACAAAACATCTGGCCATCACCAGCAATTGAAGGATTCACAGTTCACATGATGTTAATATTCGGTGTACAAAGTAAAACTGGCAAGATGTTTGAAATAATATATTGCAATAGTTGTTGCCAATTCTAGTATAAAATAAGCAAACCGGGGTTCTTTACGGGTAGTAAAAATGCGACAAATTACCAGAATTTAAATGAAATTCTTCCTCAAATTTGTGACGAGTCTATCAAATATATTTGATGGATTAACTGCAGTTCGGAAACCCAACTACCACGCAAGAGCATGAAAGAGAGATATCAGGGAGATCAATTGAATATCTTTAAGATATTAAGGACCATTTTAAAATTTAATTTGGTAGAGTGAACTTTTCATTTGCTCAACGTAACAAAATGTAGTTCCTGTATGTCTCTTTTCGACTTTTTGCTTTGCGGGAGATGAGATTAATATAAGCTCACTTTGTGATAATTGTTGCTCTTCACATCAAACAAGTCCAAACATTTGGGTAACTTTACTGTGATGAATGAGCAACTAAAACAACACAAAATCCCATCCAAATAGCCATTATCTTAATTAATTGAAAACATAAGAGACAGATCACAGCCCAGGAGACTGTGGAGGATGTTTACGGAGAGGATTTATTGATGTTATTGGCATTTGGTGGGATAGTTATTGTGATGGAGTTTTGTTAAGTTTATACACTTACAGCATACGGTAGTGGAGGCAGATGATATGCATGCTCACTTGCTGCATGTTACTCTATTATCGCTCCGTTCACCACATATTTACAGAGTGTGCCATTGGGTGCTCATTTCTCTCTATCCATCAGTAAAATTGTGTGTACACTATGCACCATTTGCCTGAGATCTACATCATTTCTTGATTACAATTCCATTGCAAATAGATGGTTTTTGGACTTATCAGAAGTTCAGGTTTTGTTAGATCTCACTTCTAGATAGATTGCTCATCTGGTAATGGGGTAATGCATCATTCATTTCAATTTATGTCAAACTGTGACAAGTAAATATGTTTCTTGTGTCCAAAACCATGTCTCTCCATGAAAACATGTCAGAACCTCTCAAATATTTCAGCCAGATCAACTCAGGCTTTGAAGCACCTTGCATCTGTGAAGAATGGAGAAACATCTGAATGCAACGTCTAGTTAAGCTAACGTCTACTTCGGAACTCAAGCTTTCTATTCTATTTTGTCAGTTATAGATGGTAAATGAATATTTTGCTGGCTTAACTTTTGATTGCTGACCATAGTAACGGAGATTAAAATGATCCTTGCTAATAGATTCACCCCGAGCTAATGGACTTTTCATCATATTACCTCAGTGCTCATTGTTTCCGGGAGCTGGACTGTTGATCGGCCACTTCATGAGCAGTTTGTTGGTCATCTGGTCAACAGCCAAATGTCAGCATGAATTTAATATCATTAAGGCCCAGCCATATGGTGACTGACATTTCTGCTTTGCAACCCAGCAACACAAATGGATACTTAAGTGAATCTAATTGAACGGTCCGGATCGTCTTGTGGATACCTTAGGAATTGATTTAAACTTATTCTGTCAAGTGAGGGGTAAATTTGTTGCAATTATAGTATGCAAGATTCGTTTACAGTGAAATTTGTTTTTGAATAGACACAGCAATCTGAAAATTGATAGAAAATTGATTTTAGATCTATTTAAATGGATGGTTTTTTGACTGTTTCATTTGAGCATTGTTAAAATTATTTGTGCTGTCTGCATACGCGCCATATACATCAAACCGTGATTCTGCACCCTCTGGTTGACCAAAACCATGCAAAATATTTTTGTGCACATTAATTTCGAAGAAGATGTCCATTCCGTGTGTGCCTGCCATTGTATTTTATGTGAGCTAACTCAAGGGATTGACTCGTTAATCACAGTGAGAATTTTTGATGAAAATTTATACTATCTTTGGTTCAATTGGTACACGCCAATTGACTCAGAGCCGATTTTCATCTTTAGCAATAAGCAATTCTAACTTGAGCTCAATACTGATTCATTCTCACTCCAAGCGCAAGAACTTCCTGTTGGAGATGAGACCTAGTCAGATGGCTGCTTGATGGCTCATATCTAAATTTCCCTCCAGGTTGCACATTCTCTGGAATTTCCTGCCAAAGGTCTTGAACTTCCACTTCAGTTGCCCACTGCAGCAAATGGGAATGACACAAGTTCATTTGTGTTAAGGTACTTCGATACAACATACACTTTGCAGATTTATCAGCAGTCATTTGAAGAACATAATATTTTAAGATATCTCTGAAAGTTTCAGCAACATTCACTAGCCAATTACTGAGTAATCACACTGCAAAGATGACCAAATTTTCCATTGAAATCAATGATAATCTGCAGTTTTCTCAAATTTGGCATGGTGAAACTTCTTTAGACTTCACATGATGTTGCAGATGTTAAAAACTTGTGGCTTTAGATAAAATTTATTGAGTTACTCTTATCTTTCTATTATTAAATTAAGATTTTGATGAAATTATAAGTTTTATTTTGTCTCCCAAAAAGGTTCATGCTCCAGTGACCATCAGAATGCATTGTAATTGACCAATGTTAAGTGTGCAGCAAATGGTCAATGAAGCTTGACATTTTGGCCCTAAACACATGGCTGTGATATCAATGTTGCAAAGAATTAATAGTTTCGATTTCAATGTAGACTTTTAGTGAAATGTCTGTGCATTGTCTGTGCACCCGTGAGTCAACTTCGATACAGGTTTTCCGTATCAATTTATATAATCTGTCATATCATCTTCATTTTTTCACATTTTTACTTCAAACAATGAAAATGTGCAGAATGTACACTGTATTCCATATTTGCTTTGAAAATATTCAGTACTACTTTATAGAATTTAATATGGTCCAAAATCTCATATACAAATAAAGTAGGTGTCACATTTTGACAACTTTTTGGCCAAAATAAAATCAGGGGAGCAGTACAGGAGATTTAAGAGATATGCACTTTATAATTTGATAATATTTAGATCTTTACTTATTTTTATTTGCATTTCAAAGAAAGACACACACTTTAAGCGAGTATTGATGTTTAACCAGAAATTGATATGAAAAACCTGTATCGATTGCTTGAGCATCTGCCAAGTAGTCAGAAACTTTGCTGTTTTGCTGATTTGAAACAAATTTATACTAAATAGACCGCAGTTCTTCACGCTCAAGTACGACCGTAAATGCAGAACTGTAAGTGTTTGTCTCATTCAATTTTAGTTTGAACTCAGTTCCTAAGATGTCAGCCCCTGATAGCTATTAGCATGTGATGATGTTCTAGAGCGTGTGACAGAAAAGTTAAATACGTGGGAACGCAATCGATGGGCGTGCAATGTATTTCAACCGAGATTTTCCACAATTATCAGAACACAAAGTTGATAGATCTAGCAATTACTTCTCACCTTGTTTTTCCTGTATTAAATTTGTTACAGTCACTGATAAATTTGGTGGTATATGCTATTCAATCTTTCAATTAATAATATGTATGAAAAGAAGTTGACATATCTAGCAATTACTTCTTACCTTGTTTTTCCTGTATTAAATTTGTTACAGTCACTGATAAATTTGGTGGTATATGCTATTCAATTTTCCAATTAATAATATGTATGAAAAGAATTTACATGTCAAGATTTGTAAAAGAAAATAAAACTTTAACTGAAACACAAAAATGCCAGATCTGGCAGATCTGTCAGATCTGACAAAATTGTATAATTATGAAAAAACAGGAACAGAAAACAAAGAAAATAGATACGAGTTTTTCCAAACAACACTGACCAATGCCTCAATGTTACCCATGCCTACGTGTTGCCATGTCTTAATGTTACTTACTAATGGGAGAGGAAGCCACAAGTTACCAAAGTGTGGTTTTAAACTTCCTGGTATTTGATTTGAGACTGATGAACGGATTGTGGATCTGTAGCAACAGGCGATATCCGAGCGTTCCTACTGACAGCCAATTCACAATCCATTCGTACATGATCACTGTTTTGTAAACTTATTTTATGTGCATTTTCATCAGTGTGAGAGCCGTAAGAAGCTATCTTTTGGTATTTTTAACCCTCTGAGCGTCTCACAAATAGTTGTCCATCGGGCATGAAAATTTAAACTGCAATCATGAAATACTCCTTCCCAAAACAAAGAAGTGACGTCTGGTCGCACGGAAATGTTCCTTCATGATTTTGGCTTTCATTGGTGTATACGAAGGTTAACGAAATTATTTCTAGAAAGAATAAATGGGAAAGAGGGTCAGCGAGAGGGTCAAAAATTGCACTACAAAGTTGTAGTATACTCGGCATTCCGAGGTGGGAAAAGGTGAGAAACATAAGTCATTACCAGCAATGAAAGAAAAAACTTCGTTTTAGGTCATTGTATATTTGCAATGGATTAATTGTGGTAATTCATCACATATGAAAGGTTAGCCTTTATGGTACTGGATAAAAATTGATGAAAAATATTTCAAACAGCAAATAACGTGGTTTTTTCAGTGTTATACAAATTTAAAATTCCTGAAGGATTTTTTGAAGCTGTTTAACACCCAAAGGGCATAGCCCTGAAGGTGTTAAATTGTTTCAAAAATCCTGAAGGAATTTTAAATGTATAACACTGAAAAAAATCATGTTATTAGGTTTATCATGAGTCTAGATCTAGGTAATTTTTTCGATGTAAATTACAGAAACACTACTGGATGGATCTGTCTGAAATTTTTACTGTGACTAGATATATTACTATAGAATACCTCAAAAAATTTTCAAAAAAATTCATTAAGTAGTTTCCTCGGAAATTGCCTTCTTAGATACCAGAGCAAGGAACCCTTCCTGGCTGTGTTTGTTGCTGTATCGGCAGCCATGACATTGCCTAGCAATGGTCTTCTGTCTGGGCCAATTGGCACCTTCCCTGAGATGAGGCCACTCCTCCTCCCTGTGTTAAACAGTTTTATTCCCGTGTTAAACAACAAATAACATGACTTTTTCCAGTAGTTAAACAAGTTTAATTCCTGAAGGAAGGTCCTGGAGTTTAACTCCTGAAGGCCCAAAGGGCCTGAAGGGGTTAAACTCCAGGACCTCCTGAAGGAATTAAAATGTTTAACTACTTGAAAAAGTCATGTTATTAAGTTTATTATAAAGGCTATGTAAAACAAAAGCAATTAATTATGAAGATCTGGATCTAAAAGCAAAGTCTTCTACCTTTGTTATGACATCATCATGGGGAATCCCCTGGGGAATCCCATCAGTGCTTAAACAGTTTTAACACCCTGGTTGCAGCAGCCAATCAAATTGCTTGAATTTAGACTTTCCAGTAGTTAAACAGTTTTAACTGTGAATAATTAAAGGCTGTAAGCCAATCCAGAGGGACCTGGCCTCTGTTGCTCTGCTGCCTTTATAATAAACAATTTTTGTGAAGTTTTTATCCAATACGTAAACAAAAACAAACTATTTGCAATATATAACTATAAATTGCATTCGTAAGCATACACATACACCTGAACCCTTTTTGAAGTTTATGAAACTAATACGCCGAGAAGTTGTTGACAGCTACCAGAAGCACAATGTCCAGCTTCTCCATACCATTTAAGTTCTGCTGGACTGGTCACGTGAAAAGACGGGCGTTTCTGTCGAACTTTGACTCAGTCGGTACCTGCCGATTGTTCCAGGACACGGACGTCATACACAGGTAAATAAAAATCTTCTTATTTTAAGTAGATCTACTTTGAGGCGTTTTACACTCTGACAGAAACTCATTTTTCCGCAATCGCAACTACTATTGAACATTTAAATAATTTCCCATGGTAAGTTTGTGATTTATTTTGCGGACAAGTGAGCTTTCCTTTATGTACACTGAAATACAAAATGCAAAGAGAAAATTAGAAATTGTACAACTCACGCATATTTAAAGGCTAAATCGTGTTTTAAGGTTCTTAATGCCCACTTCAAATTAGCATTACGATTTCGAAATATGTTTACAGTTTTCATCCAATTTACCAACTTTTTTCTTTGACGGTGATGGTGAGTATTTGTACGTCTTTAAAAATAACGTTGACATATTTTGTAGGACATCTTCCTACTAGCAAGGAGGTTTCAAAACAAATCTAGTGTTTGGGAGTCAGGTGGAATCCGAGAAAACCACACCCACAACCCGGATCATTAATGATCAAATAACAAAGGCAATTAGGAAACGTAGAACCACAGATTAATTTGACACTTCTTGCATGAGGAAATTCGAGATATGAAAACATCTTATGCACGCTCTGCAATGAACCAGATGATGTAATGTATCAAGAAATCTGCGTTAGTTAGTTTTGTAGGGCGGTGCTGGCTATTCAGTTGACAATTTTACCGTCAACCGCAAACTATTTCAAAAAAGTATCTCCCATTTCTGGACTATCCCAGAAAGGCTGACATTATTTTTTTGATTGTGTAACATATTCCCAACAAAGGTTAACAACAAAGGCAGACAATCATCATGCCGCGTTCCGGAGTGTCTTCAGTAGCCAGTGGTGTTTCACTTGAAAATGAAATTCAAAGAATAGAAAGTATAATAAATACCACTCAACGTTGGAAACTGAGCAGAACAGTAAAACTAAACTTGATCCTCATTGTACCATATGTACTATTCTTGTTTTGTCGGGAATTTTGTTAGAAATGGCACGCAGAGTTACTAAAGATGCAATACAAACTAAAGCAGATGTAAAATTTGTTATTAATGTTGCTACTTTAGTAAATATGTTGCAGATTGAGAGAGGTACTACAGCTATGTACATGAGTTCAAATACTTCAAACATTTCCGAAATTACCCGCATACAATTTGTCCGACAACAAACTGATAACGCCAGTCGGGGAGTTCCTCCAAATTTAGCAGTGACTTTAAGTTTGAATTCTTCCAACCAAGAGGAGCAAATGGTTACAGGCGTTTTGAAAGCATTAAGAGAAGATGTAAACGAAAATATACTTTCTTTGAAGGAAATGGTGTTTAGGTATACCACATTAAACCACATGTTGTTGGATTTGAGTATGTCACATGTAGATTCCTCCATGAAAGGTATGCCATGGAGAACCCTTGTCTCCATAGATACCATGAGCAGAGCTTCAGATAGTGTTGGTATCCAAAGAGCTCTTGGTTCAACCTTCTTTGTAACTTGTGGATTTGACAAAGAAACTGAAATGTGGTTTCGGTAATTAGAAACTGAATTACAAACGTACACGCAGTTATCCTTCTATTACAACCCTGGCAGTTATTCCTTATACTTTCAAGCCCTAAATGAGACAGATAATGTTTTAGATAGAATATCTTTTATGAAATCGATAATAGAAAGGAATGACAACAACTACCGGATGCAGTGCTCAGACTGGAGTGAAGGGGAACGATTGGCTAATGGAAGCTACTGGTTTGCGACATTAACTGTGTTTATTGAAATCTTAAGAGATGTTCGCGTGGTATCAGGCTCCAAAGTACAAGACAGTATGGAGAAACACATTGAGAATGCAAGGGGAAACGTAGCCTTGTTTACAACAATAACTATTGTAATAGTTATCGTTAGTTTATTCCTGGGAGCGATTTATTCAAGGAACATAAATAGTATGACAGCGGAGATAAAGAAATATTCAGACAAGGTAAGAGGATTTATCAATTTAGATATTTGCAATTTGCGCGCATTAATTATTGCAATGATATTGTATGACATGAAACCCTTTCCTCTCAGGTTTTTAATAAAAAGTCTGAACTGAAGAAGGAGAAGAAGAAAACTGAATATCTGCTACACCAAATGTTACCGAAATCCGTTGCAGAACAACTAAAACAACGAAAGAGTGTCGAGCCAGAATATTATGAATCGGTTACTGTTTTCTTCAGCGACATTGTTGGTTTCACTGAAATGGCTGCAAGATGTACTCCCCATCAAGTCATCGACTTTTTGAATGAGTTGTACAGGTGGTCATTTCATGGCTCTAATATTTCACTTCAATGCTTGTCATGAAAAGATTTTTCATTGAAATGCTAATTGCACTTAAGTCGTTATATACTAGAACTAGAAATGAACGTAAAACATGGCGTCGCAATTGACGAATGGGCATTGTTGTTCCAGGCATTGTTGGGGTGTCTAGGAACAAAATCGTATTTGAAATAGTCCTCGTGTAGATGATTGGATAGCCGACTTTACGTTAACAGAAAATTAATGTTTTTTCCCCAAATATCTTGGAAAAACTCTTGTCGTTGGAAGAGTCAAAGAATGCTGTACGCGTACCCATTTAAAGTTTAAAAGTATTTTATACCTAAAGTTTAAAAACTAAAAACGAAACTTAGTGGTTTCTAGTTTGATATCAAGCTCTTCCTCAAATACTTTTTAATTGCAGTGTTTTTGACGAGACAATAGGCAAGTATGACGTTTATAAAGTGGAAACAATAGGGGATGCGTATATGGTCGCTTCTGGTGTCCCAGAGCGAAATGGCGTTGCCCATGCTGCAGAAATTGCTGTCATGTCTCTGGAACTGATCGTGCTAACCAAGCAATTGGCCGCAATAAACAATGGACCAAATACGTTGTCCTTGAGAATCGGTCTTCATTCAGGTAGATCTATATTAAAAATTAGTAATGCAATGAATTGATCAGGAGGGGTAGCGATCTCCCTTTACTTCAGGAAATTTTATGTAAATTCAGTTGATTTTCCAAGGACTGTATGGCGTGACTGTCTAGTGGGTAGCTATGTGCGTAGATTTGTGTAATTGCAATTGCTTGCAAAGGTGGTCTGTGAGAAAAGAAATTTGGAAGCATAAACAAAAAATGCATTTGTTTGGAAGGCAATACTGCACAATTATGTTTTGTAAGGGATACAATAATAGGTTTTGATTTGGATTTACATTTGATATAATTGTGCAGTATTATTTTTGGGTCAAATGTTTTGGTTGTTTGCAAATGGTTCCAAAGAGACCACCATTGTAAAACCCTTTCAGAATTAACTAAAATGCTCAAAACTAAACGTCCTGTAGGATGAATAACAGATTTTTAACTATTTTCGCCTTCTCGACATCATAGCAAATGAAATCAGAATGGTTGGAAATCAACTTCAATGCAAATAGGAAAATCTATATTTGTTACATGAATTTGTATATTTTTTGTACTGTTACTTTACCATGTCTACAGTTTGTTAAGTCTCAATTATCTGTCAATTGGCGAAGTTTCTTAGAACCTATTTTAGATCAAAATGGAAACTCAAATGTTTTTAGTAAAACTTTAAAATTGTGATGGCCAAAAACCTTTTCTTTGTTCGACTTTCAAAGGCGACTGCGTAGCAGGGGTAGTTGGAATAACGATGCCAAGATACTGCTTGTTTGGTGACACAATCAACACGGCTTCCAGAATGGAGTCAATGGGAAAAGGTAAACCTTTCCTTTTTTATCATTGGTTACATTTCATCATTTGGTAAAACGTTTTGTGCAGTGGGAATGGTTTTACACAGAAAACATGTAAGAATTGCAAACTTTTAGCAAGTAATGAAAGAAAACAATCATAAAACTGAAATGTACACTGGATTTTCTTCCAAATTAACTTGTTGATATTTGCAAGGGTATCGGAAACTGAAGTTAAAATATTTTGAAATATGAGTGCGCTTACTTTTCAGACGGAAAGAGACTTTTATTTTGATATTCAAATCATATTGGGTTTACAAACTACGGCCTTGGTGCCCTTCTGTCAGGCATCAATCCCTCATATTTAACACTTTATCATGAAATGGATGTTGATTCATTACAAACGCAACAGTTTCTATTTAATTTTGATTAGATATTGGATACTTGCATAACTAGTAATGATAGCTCCTTCGGCTCTCCAATCATTTGCAATTCACAATGCTACTTTGTTCATTAACACGTCAATAATACTTGGTACAGCTGTACAACAAAGGTCATTGGCTAATTGGGTGGTAATATTTGGTGATATATAATTGCTATTAATGCTATACATTTCACGAATTCACACGATTGGAGAATTCTATCCACCATAGGACATTATGAAAAATGATTAGAAGGTGACGGCGTCTGGTTGTCTTTTTTCTGCATAGTATCTCAATTGTATAGGGATATATCAAGTACGAAAAACATTATTTCTAACTCAACAACAGGCTGAAAAAACAAAGTTTTTTCAACTCTCTCCATTTTTGAAACCAAAAAAAAAAACTAATTCCGTAGATACTGATTTCGTAATGATTTTTAAAATTAAATTAGCAATTATGATACTATATATAGCTTTGATTATACACAAACTAAGCGTGAAGATGACTGTAACATTCAAGCAGGTTTATTGCAACTTGCAATATTAAAAGAAATTGAGCAATTGTGCATATGAGCTTGCTGAGCCCCCCCCCCCCGTCCCTTGCTTTTCACCTAAAGATGACGGTCATACACCTCAAAGCATCGGCAGAAACACCCCAATCTAGCTGGTATTGAAATTGAATTCTATGGTATTTTCTTTCTTTCTTTCAATATTAGTTTCAAAATTTGTTTCAGAATAAAGAGTTCTATTTCAGCCAATAAGATCCATATGAGTCGAGCCACACGAAGAATTCTGGACAAACAAGGAGGTTTTGTTACATCATTAAGGGGTAAAATTCATGTTAAGGTCAGAGTCTTTAAAAATTTATATTCAACAGAACTGTCTATTTTAGTCTATTTGTTGTAGCATCATGTCATTTATAAGCTTAATCTTACCAAATCCAGTTACTTGAAAATAAAACAAACCCTGAAAACCTTTCTATATTTCTAGGGGAAAGGTGAACTGATCACCTATTGGTTAGAGTCGCACAATGCAACGGCGAAAGAAAAGACCAACCTTTTTGAAAATAATCTTCTTGATTCAGCAGGATGTACTTTATCTTCAAATATATTATTGTAGATCTAAGTTTTTTTTAAAAAAAATTGTTATTTAAAACATTCTTGCACATACAGTGCATACCGACGCCAACCCATGTGTCCTTCTTTAAACTGTTCTAAAAATGTCCTAAGTTAATTGTTGTATAAAATCTTGACTCAAATCAATCAACAAAATAACTTGTGATTTGAGCCTTAGCTTGTCAAATAACCAGTTTGGGTAAACATTGAAGACTTTTTTGTTTCAATTGTGATCACGAATTTTCCTGATCAGTGGTTTTTGACACTTGAAAATGGATGAAAATTTACGTTATTTTTTCTATAAATTCGTCTATTTCTGCCAAATTCTGGCAGAATCCTGCCAGCATAAACGGAGAACAGCCAAATGAAAAATTGCCCTCAGTTGGGATTGAACCCAGGGCTTCTTGATCACCACTCTAACTTAGTCATGTCTCAAAACATTCTAGTTTTTCACGATAAGCATTTCTGTCAGATCTGACAGATCTTTAATTGGATTTCTACTCCTTGCTTTTGTTTGTGTTAATTGTTTGACAAGGTAGCCACAATCTAGCAAGTACTGGAAATAATAAATAACCATTACATTTAAGTTCCAAATTGTAATTATTCTCAAAAATTGCATTTTATTTCTGTCAGATCTGACAGATTTGTCAGAATTGCCTATCGTGAAAAACCCGATTGAATCCTTCAAATTGTCATCAGTTTTATTCAGCAAATTTTTCAAAAATCACTAAATATTTTCCAAAATAGTATAGTGAAAGATTCAAAATCGTTCTGCGAACAATTCAAACAATTTTACTGAAACATTTTATGTGCAATTTTATGTCGAAATAAACTACTTCTGAAAGTCAAAATATTGCGTGTTTTTATTTTTATTTCTTAGATTGAGAAAAGTGATATATAAATCTGAAGTAGGTATACAATGTCATCTACAAAGAAGTCAGCCAATACCCTGCAAGAATACATAACTTTCAGGAAGTTCGAACTTTTTTGAAAATGTCAGATAATTCTAATCCAATTTAACGGAGAATAGTCTCAAAGAAGCTTTTCAAACCGCTGTTCTTCTTGAAAATCCACGAATATGCCATCTGTCTCAAAACACATTCCATAAAAATCTCTTAACAGTTTGACTGAATGGAATCTTCAGAGATGCGCACAGCGGACAATTGTAACTGATCTATCCGTTGAACTGAGCAATTGTGACAAAGACTGATCTAATTCTAACAATGCCTGATTATTTATGACAAAAATGGTAGTCAGGATTTTTTGGAGGACAGTGGTCGGTCAGAATTTCCTGATACTTCAAAATATTCCTTAACTTAATGTAATAGCGTGAAGCGGTAACTTTAAACTCTCGTCAAAGATAGATCAGTTCACCCCTCTTAGAATCCTCCACATTATTCAGAGCAACAGCACTGCACACTCTAACTCAATGGACTGTGTAATTCTCCTTCAATTTGGTTCACAATTAAATTCCAAATCACATGCTATGCTATACATTTAGGAAACCCTGGCTCTAAATTGATCAAAGAAATTTAACACTGTGTCATTGTTTTGGCTGCATATCAGGAAATATTTTTTTCCAACTTCTTGACAAAATTTTGGGAATGAACTGCATCACTTTCCAGCCCAATATTGAGTAGAGATGTGCATGAACTGTGCACATCCAGGGTTCCTTAGATTTTGTATAAAAGGGCAGCATTTTGCCAAGCAAAATCATTCAGCACTGGGATCTTCTAGTCAACACAACATCTCAACAAACAGTAAAGCAGTACCATGGAAACCTTTGGAAGGTTGGGATCTCTCCTGGGTAAAATATATTTCTATAATTTTTCTTTGTATGATAAAATGGTAAAAAGTAATATTTTTAAAATGGTCATTCTGGTCATATTTGCAAAAGTGTTTTTTCTTTTAAGCCTTTTTGTAGAGGACTGAAGTAAATTCTTGTGAGTTGGCAGTGCTGAATCCTGTGTTCCTGTGTGTACTACTATTCCAGAAATTCAATTGTAAATATTGTACTATTTGTTTTGTTCCTGCAAAAAGTGTAAATGAAATATTTGTAAAGCAGTTATTTGTGTCTGTCCAGTCTCCTATCACTGCTCAAGTTGAGGTCCTTCTAGCCCTATGCCATAACCCACAACACAGGCTGTTGCCTGAACAGCTGCATTGGCCATACTGACCCCTTGCATTGTACAAACCACTGCCAATAGACTGCCAGTTTCGATGCTGGGATCTAAAAAGAACCCCTCCAATTGCGCTGTGACATTAATTAAGAACTTCCTGAAATTCCCCAGAAAGATTTGGGAAGGAGAGTCCATTCATCAAGACCGCCACAAAAA
Organism: Haplosyllis leylae; assembly: GCA_038406175.1. Taxonomy (NCBI): domain Eukaryota; kingdom Metazoa; phylum Annelida; class Polychaeta; order Phyllodocida; family Syllidae; genus Haplosyllis; species Haplosyllis leylae. The sequence continues at coordinate 15,641 of JBCAUG010234700.1, forward strand.
TATCAGATTGCTTGAGACAATCTGTGAAACAATCTGAAAAAAAATATTGGAATTTACGCCAGTGTAAAGAAGGGGGTGTCTAACTTGCATTATTTTCAAATGCTCTGGAAAAAGACCATACGATTTATAAAAAATGATATAGGGGGGGGGGAGTGTGTACCCGGAGCATCCCCTTGGATTTGTCTGTGATTTACCTGAACTGGGTTTCATTATTCTTAGTGAACCCTTTGGATATGACCCTTCTTCAGGCGGTTTGAAAGTTGTTGTTTTGGGTTTGACCAAAATGGTCATTCGAGATCCCTTAGTGGTACAGATGCATTGGGTGGTTGTAGTGTGCACCAAGTGCAAAGAACTGAACTGGACACTGGTCACGCTACACTGACTAGGCCAATGAGTGTTCCTCGCTAGGGTGCACCACCAATACTGTGATAATGTTATTTGATAGCTAGGTCATCATTATGCATTTGCCATGATTCACGTACTATTGTATATTCCAATGTTACAGTAGCCAAATCTGTAATCACTGGACCACGGGATGTATCAATTGGTGCCATAGTGACCAGTATTCAAACCTGCAAACTACAAAAAAAAACATCATCTTCCAAACACAATTTTTTCTTGCCATCATCAGTGCATCAATTTTTCTTCACAAACCTTTTCAATCAAAAGAAGAAAGAAGGGAAAAACAAGAGATGCTAATCAACACAAGGAAAAGATTGAAACACAAAACAACATAGAGAACAGGTTAAGAGCTGTTCAACAAAACCCATGAGCACATCAACAAGAGACATGTGATAGTGTAAAAAGCAGAGCAAACTCACACAGAAGAGTGATTCCCATGATCAAAAAGGTAGAACATAATGCCAACCTCCATGCCAAAAGTGGAGGATGGATCAACTTGACAAAGGAACACAAAAAGCCCTGAGTGACCTTACCATGAGAGATGTAGTAGAGGCAGTTTGGTCAGATGGAGGGGAACCAAACATCTATTCAAAAAAGAGTTCAGATGTCAAAGCAAAAAATTTGGGACAACACAACAAAGAGAAACCAATACCACCAGGACTACAATACACTTAAACCCATACCAGACAGAGAACTGATCACCATTGAATTAGACAATGATAAATTAGTGTACTGTTACTATACTCAAGAGCAAAAATATATTCATATCAAACTGCCAAGGAGAGGTGAAAGCTGTCAATTCCTCAGTAACATAAAGGCATTACACATCTTGCATGAAATGGATATCAGAGTAACATCCCTACTGTGATTTGCAGCCAACTGTGCCACAGAGGACAAGAAACCCCTTGTATCAAGTCTGCATCCACAGAAAAGGCAATAAACACCAGTATTGGTAACTAACGCCTCTAATTCACCCTGAGTAAAGACCAGAAAATACATTTAGCCTTTTATGTGAGGTGCACTGAGGTGTCTGTGAGAAAACAGATAATCTCACCCTGAATAAAGTTGAGAAAATACTAACACTTTTTAGGAAGTCAAAAAATTCTGACCAAAGTTTTATAATGGTTGTCTATGAGAAATTTTTTTAAAAGCTTTTTGTTTAGTTTTTGAAGTGTCTGAAAGAAACTCTTAGTTGTACTAAGTATTTGAAGGTATATGCTTATTTCTGATACTAAGGAGATCTGACTGATCTGGAGATATTTCAATAATTATGTTTATTTAAAATTTTGAAATTTCCTAGAATAAGATAGTCAAAATAACTCCATGTCAGTCAGATCTCCTTAGTATCAGAAATAAGCATATACCTTCAAATACTTAGTACAACTAATAGTTTCTTCCAGACACTTCAAAAACTAAAAAAAAAATTTCTCATAGACAGCCATTATAAAACTTTGGTCAGAATTTTCTGACATCCTTGAAACAGTAAGTATTTTCTGAACTTTATTCAGGGTGAATCTGTGAATATCTGAGTCATCCCCAGAAATACTGTAAAAATTAAAATGTATGTCAGATCTAAAAATTATGAAGTATATTTACAACTGCAATATTATTTTGTAGACAAATGGCTTCAATTTTGCCCCATGCTTGAAAAATCCATTTCTAATAGACACCCATTGAAAAAGGCTAAATGTATTTTCTGATCTCCTCAAAATCATCTCTATTTTCTGGGCTTTGCTCAAGGTGTATTTAGAACTAGTAGAGATACACATCATAAGAGTCCACAGGACCCAGAAGAGATAGGCCCCAATCGGGCCAAAACATCGATCAATAATATCAATATGCACATTGATCACAAGAATGATAAATTCAAAGTGAAACCCCCATGCAAGTACCTTTGTGACAAAATGAAAGCCAGCCAGCAATGATCAGGATACCCAAGCAATCATGAATAAAGTGATATCCAGAACCATTACCCAAGAATCTGCGAAGAAACAATGGAGAGATGCTAAGCACTGATGGCACAGAAAGGAAATCCAGAAGAAAAACTGGGCAGAACAAGAAGATAAATGGGGCAGATACTGCTTAAAGGACATTGAGATGGATAACAGATCAGGCATATCACTTATCACTTGGAGCCACCAGACTAGATGTCTCATCCTATGATGAGGCATTGTCTTGGTTTATGTCCCATGTCCTTGCAGGTTCATGTGTTTCAGTGCTGATTGTATGCAGTGGTTTGGCATTGTTTGCTTAATTAGGTGGTCTTAGAGTGTAGCTGGATCCATGTTTGTGGCTTGCATTTGTGTTTGTATTTGCAGGACTGGTGTCCTCATTATTGGGGCTCTGTATATGACCATTGGGGTTGTATTGGTGAGTATTGATTGTCCCAATTTTGGTGGAAGGGCCTGTGCTGAACATTATACCAAGGGTATCATTCATGCTCAGGTGTGCAGCAGTACCATTGAATGTGTAGGTCTGGTTGGCTACTGTAGTGTTGTTGGGGTGTGGTGAGTAGCTGCATGGGACATTAAAGCACTGACTGTTAGGCCTGGTTGGTAGTTGTTTTGGTATCTGTTTTAGGCCATAGAGATAGATGCATGTGTGTTTACATGGAAAGAGAGAGGGCTAGGTTAGGGTTAGCAGCTGCAACCTTTGTGTGGAGGCATGGAGCTGCTGTGACCCATTTGC
>JBCAUG010234811.1:0-18730 GCA_038406175.1 Haplosyllis leylae
TGATTTTTCCAGGTTTTCCAGGTGTACTCTCATTTTTCAAGGTTTTCCAGGTTTTCCAGGTAATGTGGGAACCCTGCAAAATACAAAATAAAATTGTGACGTAATTTTATTTCATTTTATAATTCATTGGTTTTACCTGGCATTCTCATTTGTCCTGGATGTGGCTGGCGGTTTCCTTGTTGTGGAGGCATACCATGACCTGGCATGCCCTGCGGTGGCATACCCGGTCCTGCTGGTTGCATTCCACCCGGTCCCATCATACCCATCTGACCTGGGCCCATGGGACCCATGCCTGGTGGTCTAACCCACTGGGGACCATAACGCTCCTACAAAGACAGAAAAATAATCAACCTAAACTAAATTTCAAACAGGATCATCATTATCCTTTATATTGAAAGTTGATAGCAAAATGACCGCAGTATAAAAAGGAAATATATTCCGTTACAATTTTGTTTTCACTCAAAATGATCACCTTTATATTAAACAAGGAAACTAAGTTCCACCTTGCACGTGGAAAAAATATACCTGTTGTTTCATTTGGTATTCGTGGATCAGTGCCTGGTGTTGACGCTGTTGTTTCCGGTGACCTTCCAGCTGCTTCTGGATGACACCTTGCTCCTGATTGGTCCGATCAAGCTCAGCCTGGTCCACTTCTGATAACTCGCCACCATTCTTCTTCGCCTACGATCAACAGAGTTCAATAGTTTGGTTTAAAACATTCTTTGAGAAAAAATAATTCGATGAGAAATGACACAACTGATGCAGCATGTATTCTCTGCACTGACACTTTTCAGTGGTTGATTCTAAATTGAATCCATTATCGTTCCTTCATCTAAATTCATTTGCATGCATCTGTTTCTGCATAAGATAATCAAGCATCCACCCTTTTCTGGTCGACGATTTATACCTGTCTAGACTTGGCATTCAGTGACTTCTTGGTTTTTCTGAATTTAGCCATTTGATTCTCCCCATGTTTGATGTTCACATTGAGCCACTGCGAATGTTGATCCATCCACTGCTCGTATGCCATCTGCTGGCGGCGTTCCTCTTCTGTCGGAGGTTCTCCTGGCGTTCCTGCAATGAACCAGAAAACATTGGAGAGTTTTCAACACAGAGGGATAGCAACACTGAGGCACACTACTTTTGGTGTGTTCTGGTCCTAATTGCTCATTGAACCAAAGACGAAATACTCTAAAAGAATGCTCACCAATAGTTGGAACGGGAGGTTTAGTAGGTGGAGGTGGTATCGGGGATTGCATGGCGGGACTGTGAGACGGCGGATACATTCCACTGGGCGACACGCTCGGGAAAGGAGACGGTGTCCTCGGGCTGAGCTGCGGACCTCCCGGCCTCTGGTTCGGAAAGCCTGGCATACCATGCGGAGACATGTTGTCTCGGGGACTTCCCATACTACCAGGAGCTTGCGGCCAGCCTTCTGGATGCTGCATCCTGCAAAAACAGGAAAATAAATGTTTGTACATCCAAGAAATTTACTGCAAGTCCTTTGCAAACATTTCATGAATTTTCAGACGACGACACAACGAGGGAAGTACAGAACTACACTGATTATCATGAAATGCAAAATTTAAAATATACCTCGCTGCCTGGTCCATTGGTCCTGGCATCCGGGGTCCACCAGGAAATCCAGCTCCTCTAGGTCCACGTGGTCCAGGCCCACCTTCCCCAAATACATCTGCTTCTGAAAATTAGAGCAGATTTTTTTTTTTGCAACTTTGCGAAAACGTAAAATTTTCAAATGCTGCTATAGAAATAGAAATTTTGTGGAACAAGTCGACAGAGTTTCGCATAAATTGTTGTCGCTGAGGAATTTTAAACAAAGGTTTATTTCTTTCAACATCAATCCAACCCATACCTGTTAACATTCCGCTTTCCTGTTTCTGCTGAAGCATTGCTTGCTCTTGTTGTCTTCGCTGCTCCTGCTTCTCTTGATCCAACAAGTCTTGAATCAACAACGGCTGCTCCTACAATTGAAATTCCTTATTCTAGCTTTTTACAGAAAAGTAGCCAAGCGCAGATGATGAATGCGTAAAATTCCAAGTTTTCATTAATTAATTTTTCTGGAGTACACGTAATTGAAAAAAGGAAAGGCACGTACTTTTGAGCTTACCTGAATTAACACAGGTCTTGATGGTCTCTCGGCACCGCTCTGAGTTCCGGGGTATCGTGGAGGCATGCTGGGGGCCTGACTTCCAGGTGGCATTCCTGGGTGACCGTTAGGTCCCCCTGGTGGTATTCCTGGGTGTCCCGCTGGAGCTCCTGGAGGCATTCCTGGGTGTCCCGCTGGAGCTCCTGGAGGCATTCCTGGGTGACCCGCTTGAGTGTCAGGAGGCATTCCTGGATGTCCCGGTCGCATTCCTGGCCTCACGCCCTGCAATTTAATTGAACTGTTTGTAAAATCAAACCAAATAAAAAAATTTTCACGTTGGAGTCTCTCCATCCAAAATAAACATGTTACTTGTACATAATAAGAAATTGTATAATGTACTTACCCTCATCTGGAACTGTTGAGCCTGCATACCTGCTTGAGCTGGCATACCTCTTGGTCCCATCATACCAGGTGGTTGTCCAGCGCCTGGGGGCATACCTCTCATACCCATACCTAGCGTTGGAATTTTTTTACACTCGAAGTCATATTTTTTTTACTTTCGAATTCAAATAAAAAGATATATCAATTCAGTTTCATATGGGAAATTTAAATACCTTGCATCCTCTGGAATTGCTGGCCCGGTTGTTGTGGGTACATTGGTTGCCCCTGACTACCTGGTGGCATTCCTGGTCGCATAACAAACTGCATACCCTGCTGTCCGGCTATTGTCACCTGCAATATCAACAAAATTGGTGATTATAAAATTCCCATTAGGAATTCAGAATGTAGGACCTAATTTCTGTCCATTAAGGCAATGAAAGAGTAATATAGAGGTCAACAGCAAAGATAAACCAAAAATAAGCATAAACCTAATATCAAAAGTAGAACCTGTCCTCATCTACATCCCGAATGTATGAACTAAAAGGTAGTACGTCAATAGCAGTACTTGTTATCGGTGTCAGTCTAGGTCTCTTCCACTGTCAGTCTGATTGAGCCATTAAAGCCGTCAAAAGATATGATGTCGTCTAAGGCAAGTTTCACTGTAGTTTTTTTAAAGAATGGAATGAGCTTTTAAATGTAGTAAAGACCAGTGTACACCGACCTGTTGCTGCTGTTCCTGCATGGTGTGCGCCATTGTGGAGGAAGGAGCCATACTACGGGGCTGGTTCATCATGACGCTTGCCGCAGACCGTGGTGTCTGCACCATTCCCGGTTGCCCTGGCATACCCTGTGGAGGCTGCCCGTGCATACCCTGCGGGTGTTGTCCTGGCATACCCTGTCCGGGCATAAAGGGTCTCATTCCTGGGCGCTGCTGGGCCATCATGCCGGCCGGGGTCATACCAGCGGGTGCCACCGATTCTGTTGGCCGAGGTGCCTGCGACATCGCAGCCAATTGCGACAGTGAGCTCTGAGTTGCGGTACCAGTACTTGCTGCTGAGAAGTGACTCAGAGGTTGTGTTCCTACCGTGGTAGCTCCCTGATCAGGTCGCATCATTGGCATTTGACCAGGCGCCGTTACTTGGCCTGGCTGCTGTTGTTGTTGATGATTGGGCATAGTTGGTGGTCTTGGGCCTCTGAGCATCATACCCGCTACAGTAGCTGGTGGTACCGGTGCTGCAGACACAGCAGCAGCTGTTGACATCGCAGGTGGTTGTGTAGTTGGCATGCTGGTAGGTGTTTGTGGTGTGGGTGTATTGGGCGTTGGGGTAGCGGGACCCGAGATACCAGGCGTCGCAGGGGTGCTGGTTGGCGTTAGCTGTGGTGTACCTGGTTGGGAGTGTGATCCACGTGGTGACATCTGTGGTGTAGTTGACCTCGAATGAGGATGTGGTGACTGTACTGGGTGGGGTGAGGGAGCACCCGGGTGTTGATTATGCACGCTCATTGGTGAGGGTACCGGTGGGTAGTGAGGTGGTCCTCCGCCCTGAGGTGTGCCCATGTTAGCGTGAGGGGACTGTGACGGATGCGGTGACACGCTTGGCACATTCCGCGGAGACATACCCACAGGTCCTGGGGAGGGGCCACCGTGATGGGGAGACTGGCTCGGATGTGGTGACTGACGGTGCGCCAGTGGGTATGGAGGAGGTCCTCCTGAGTGCGGGGAGGCAACAGGAGGCATCCTGGGAGACATGTGACCTGCGGCTGAATAAGGCGACTGTGCTCCAGTATTCGGACCTTGGGGCGCCTGTGTTCTTGCGCCTATCGGGCTACCACCGAACTGTTGCTTGTACTGTGGGGATTGGTTTGGCATGGGTGCACCCATAGGAGCCCCTTGTCCTGGGTGAGGCTGTGGAGTTGGTGTTGGGGGAGCACTGTTAGGCGCGCTTCCCGGTTGTTGTTGCATAGGAGCAGGTGGGGGCAGTGTTACTGGGCCTGGAGCACCCGCGGGTAACGGTTCTCCACCAGATGGAGTGACTGCACCCTGTGGTGGAGCTCCTGGTGGTGGAGGTGGAGGCGCGGGTTGTTCTGGTGGATCACCCAGCCCATCCACCTGCAGTATCTCACACACCTCGTTGTTATCATCTGATTCCTCCTCGTCAAACCACCCATCGAGTTGTGGCACAGTATATTCATCATCGGCGTCATAGGCATCATCTTCGTCCATCGGATCATACAACCCATCCAACTGTGGAATATCCTTTGTCTCTTTGGTTGCTTCTTCCGCTGCGACTTTGACTGCACCTTCTTCTGCAGTTCCCTTCTCTGTTTTCACATCTCCACCTTCCTTGGGTGGCTTCCCACGCTGACTGAACTCCAGAAACTTGGCCTGGAAGTCACTGGATGCACTTCCAGGGGTTTTCTCAGGTGGAGATGGTATCTGTTCAATCTTCGGTAGAGGCGGTGGTACTAACTTCGTTTTGATTGGTTCTTCTTCTGTTTTTATTTTTGGACCAGAAACTGTGGGTTCGCTTTTCACTTCTTCGCTCGGTTTCTGAACACCGGTTGCCGCAGCAGTTTCTGTTGCTGTGGGGGCTTTGCTAGTCGCTGGCTGAGTTGTTGCACCAGCTAGAGCCGCAGCTACAGCTGATGTTGCTGGGCCTGCTGTTGTTGGCACACTTGGCGTTGTCACTGGAGCATTATTAACTGTTGTTACAGCTGCGGTAGCTTTGGGGGTGCCAGCTGTACTTGCAGCAGTACTCGTTGTAGTACTTCCCGTTGATTCGTCATTTGTAATACCCAGATGTTCATCAAAGATACTCTTGTCGTGTTCATCGTCTAAAGCTGTATCCAAAGCAAGATCATCAGCATACTCCAGTAGGTTAAATGTACCGTCTTCACCTGCAAAGTATAAGAATTAAAATGTTAAGGACAATACCCCAGATGTATTTGCAATCAATACCTTGTTGCATTGCATTTGGGCTAAGTATACACATAGATTGTAAAACCAAGTCGGACCAATGGCGTATTCACATTAGCTGACCGAGGCGGGGACCGGGAAGAAACTGGTTGTATGGAAACTTTCTAATTACACCTAAACCAGGACAGGGCTGAGACCTATTGTCCCCTATTGCTCTAGCTCCGGTCCCTGTACCTGTCTCGGTCCGGGTTGCGCATAGTGTGAATACACCAAAAAGTTGTACTCAACAGAGAGACGCTAGATTTTTGAGTCTTACACTTGAATACAAAACGAGATGTTACATACCAAGCAGATCGTCCAGATGATCCTCTCCCTTGTCGTCTGCACCGGCCACTTGAGCAGCAGCAGTAGTCTGGCCACCAGGCTGGGTGGTCGTTGCTGTGGTAACACTCGTCTACAAAATTGTTAAAGTTTCACATGATTGATGTTCACATTTTAATCACCAGTGTACTTATGATGGTATAATCTAATTCAAAGCAGTGACAAATTTTGGGCAATTCTTTTCCACTTTTGCATAGGTTTAAGGTTAGTTGAGCCCGTCTGTTGTGCCCGTCAACGTAGTGTCTATGATGACGGCGTCAAATGTTGAACGGACTTTGACGGACCGTTTATCGGTAAGTGTCAGTCCACGGATACTAATCACGAAAACCTTCAGTGAAATGTAACCAAGTCACGTTGACCATCGTGACTGGATTTGATTCACGTACCTGCGACGTGGGTTGAGACATCGCGGGCGGGAACGGTGGTGCAGCTGACTGTTGTCCGGGGAAGTTTCCCTGGGAGGACGGGGGCCCGTGGTACGTCATCCGCGGCATTCCAGGTCGCTGAGCCGCGAATTGTGGCGCTCGGGGATCGCCTGCAATGAGTTGAAGTAAATACTTGTTCACGTAATGTTTGTGTCAATGTGGACATCAACGTTAACATCTACTTTTAACATTGTTAATGGTGACACAAACACAAATGAACAGACTATTGAACACAGCTGTTGGCACTCTGGTCAAGAGAGTGCGACCGTCACCGCCGATTTGTTTCAGAAGACCGTTACTAAAGTATCAATACATAAACATCCGGGGGAAGCTGGATACAGAATAACATTACTTTTTGTGTACAAGTTAAATTGGACTTTCGGTATTTTTGTACGTAGTAACAATTACGAAAAGTACCAAAAAGTTTGAATGTATCTTTATTTTCAAGCTGTTAAAATAATGGGAGTGATACGCCACCTGGCATGGCCGCCCTTAGCGCATGCTCCGTCGGGAGCCTCATTCCAGCGCCTGGTTGTTGCTGCAGCTGTTGTTGCAGATGTGGATGCTGTTGACGTACTGCTTGACCCTGCAAAAAACAACGACCAAAATTCAGTAAGAATAATTTTCACCGGTCGATGAGTTTCGACCGTCATTTCAAAGTTCTGAGTTTCTCAAGAAGTGTAACATTGCACATTGCTTTTAAGAATGCAACCGTCTCATAATTTCAAGGTGTGTTTACACGTAATGTCAAAAATTAACATATTGTCAATGCGATGGGTAGAGTGAGTCTGGAACGCAATTGCCAACCATTGCATGGTTCAGTGTGAACACTACCACTTCTTGACACAGAAGGCATTTTGACGTGTACCTTGATGTAATGTGTGAATGGACCCTTCAGAGATGTGATGCAATTTGCAACTCTGTAATCTCAGTATTCTGTGTTCCTTTAAATATTAACTAACAAAATTTAACATGACAAACTTGTTCTTACCGGTGTACCTTTCAAAATTTATCTCATGCAAACAATTTCAGATATATTTCCATTCTTCAATCCGAGAGAAGTACGCATTCAAAACCATTCGTTTCGTGTTACGAAAATGGATGCTCAAAATAGTGTCGATTAAAAAAAAATTATCGTACAAAATTTTCACATTTGAAAGCAGTGGGCTTAAAAATACACTACATAGAAAGTAAAAAAGGTTTGTTATCAAGTGAAAAGCACCAACTAAAGGTTTTACAAAACATATCATTTGCACTGGGTCCCGCTTTGTATGAGCACCCTCAAGGAGTATCTTTTTTTTTGTATCAAAATCAAGTGCAAGATGAAAAGGCTCGGTTACAAAGAACACTTTCCTTAAAATTTTTACTCATTGTAAGCGGGATCCTGTTCACAGAATACACCGTTTATTTAGGCGCGCTAATTTAAGTTGAATCCATTCTCAAAACGTTGTTTTTGTGTGGAATGATTTAAGAAATTCAAGGTCCCTTCACACAAAAGCGAAATTGGTTCAAAAGCGAAAGCGATGTCCAGTTTGTAATGGGGATTGGATCCACTACGTGCAAAAGAAACCCTTAATACATAAAGACCTATTCTGTCAACCAGGTAGCGAAGTCGTTTTTTTTCCCTTGAATAGTATCCTTAATGTCCATTCTCATGTACCGCTTGCATTCAGCGCAAATTATGGCTTCCAATGGCTACTATAGTAATATTCACTCAGGTTGGCATTAATTGCATTTAATACAATATACGCAAATGAACAGTGAGAATGCTACCTTACAGTAAAAGCATTGATTAGTGTTTGTGATAGAGATGTTAGTACGGGTGAGCGAGCTTAGCACACATACATGCTGGTTATTGGTGGTGGTGGAGGTGGGAGGAGGGCGGGGCGGCATGTTGCCCGGTGGTCGCACCAGATGATCGTACGGATCCAGTGGGTTCATCCCCGGAGGATGACGAGGTCCTCCCATCTGCCCTGTCCGACGGAAGTGTTCCTGGTACATCTGAAATTACAGAAAGCACACAACATGTAAATTAAGCCTACTAAGTACAGTAGAATCTCTGAGCGGCCACCATTTCTGGCTGTAACTAGGGAGTGAACCCACTGCTGCATGTAAAATTTAATAACGAATGATGGTACAGACGGTCTTTTCTTCAGTAAAGATTAGTCGCGTGTTCTGCAAGTTTTTTTTGCAAGACTCTTAAATTCTGGCACGAATTCTGACATTGCTCACTCGATCTTGGTAAAAGTTGTACCTGTAACAGACATACCTGAGCTCTGATTGGATCCATGAATTGTTGAGAAGGGTGACGCTGTTGTGGGTACTGTCCCGGTGGAAACCCTTGACCTGGGTGAGCCCCTGGACTACCAGAACCAGATGCTGGCATTCCTGGGTATGCACCCGGTTGCTGTGGGACGTGCATTGCTCTCATACCAGGCGGGAATGCACCCCTCATGCCCATCTCATTGTAACCTGGAACAATATAAACTTTTACATGTATTTGATGCTTGCTTGCACGTAAACTTGAATTAAAATGCTATAATTCCCGCTTAAGCAATCGAATGTTATCAATTTATTCACTGAAAGATTGGGGAGGGTTGTCTTCACCACCACTCTCTCGTCCCCATCCCTCCATCAAAACCTCCAAAATGCAGGAACTAGAAATGTCACTCAATAATGAATTTTCATGTTTAAGATATTTTAAACTTTGCTACATCGACAATATCCCCGTAGGATCGCATCCCTCCCAAATCCTTGACTCGCTGTTGCAATTTCTTTGAATAATGTCACGCAAAAGTAGTGCACCAGTTCAACTTACCAGGTCTCACTTGCCCAGGGTGTGGTGCTCTGACCATTTGTTGCTGAGGCCACCTTTCCCCACTTCCTGGCATGGGTCCACGCATGCGTGCCATCTGGCCAGTTCCTGGGTATCCAGGTGGAGGGGCCCGAGGTCCATCTCCCGCTCCACCTTCTTCACCAAATGGGAATCCTGGACCTGCGAAATAAAGTATTAGGACCTAAGATATCCCCAAGTTCAAAATGAAAATGGTCTTTCAGTAATCTTGGAAAAGACGGGAAGCATTCGCTCAACTTATTTGTTTGTAAAAAAAATCGCTTCAAACCGTGAGGGAATTGTCCAGCAGGTGGCGTTGCGGGGTCATCCTGTCCCCAGTGACGCAGGGGCTGGTCCCCGCGCATGATGCGTTCTTTTTCTTCTTTCTGTTTCTGTCGCTGCAGCGTCTGCTTCGCCAGACGTTCCCTCAGCTGCTGTCGTTCCATGGCTTGTTTCATGCTGTCTCCATCGCCCTGTTACAAAAGTAATCCACTTTTTAATGCACTGATTAAAACACGTTTATTACTAATCCCAAAAAAAAAGAGATCTTATTTTCTACTACTCTTCAGTTATCAGTATCTATCAACGTTTGCTGACTTCGAAAAGAAAGAAACACTTTCTGAAACGTGTACAATGTAGTAATAATTCCCATAGCGATACGCTTGACCAGTGGCCTCGTAATCGGTTGCTAGATTAAATAAGCCACAGCAGCTGTATCAGCCATATCTTTTAGCGTTTAATTGGATGTGATAAATACACCATATATTTTAGGTTATTATCATTAGAACAGTAATAATGGACAGTTAAATTACCCTTAACCACTCTATACAACAGTAAAAGAGTAAACGAAAATAGAGACAGTAACCAAGAATGAAAAACATAACACTGTAACAGTGGAAATAAGAATGATTCGTCAGTCGAACGTTCAACTCTTTAACAATCTCTTGTACCATGAACTTCTCCCTCTCTAACTCGGAGATCGCCTCATCATCTGTGGTTGTATCGGAGACCTCCTCACTGGAAGTATGGCTGCTGGGTATTGTGACGTCATCAGAGCTTGATGTGACGTCATCAGATGGCGGAAATGGGTCGTCTAATGGTGCACAGCACCAATGGCTATAGCAAGGGGACTGGTAGATGGAAGGAAAGAGACCCATTTACTATTTTACAAATCCCTACACTAATGTTGGTTTGGAAAAACTCTACTCTGTCACCTTAAAATGTACCCTAAATCTACCATGCTGTATTTAATGTGTCCAATGCACTTTTGGTGCTTTCTTCCTGAAACATGCGCATCTACAACATGTTTAATCCTTATCTAAAGTTAGATCAAGAAATGAATTTAGTTGTCTCGATACTCTTCATGCAATTTGAACATGCATTCCTCAACCAGTTCACCTGTTTTTTGTAAATGGCTTATTTCTAACTCTCTAAATATTCCATTCTCAATTAAGTACTTTGTGAAAGTCATTCACACTGAGCATAAATGATGTTGCATCTAAGTCTAAATTACATCTGGCGCAAATCCTAAGGTCCCGTTTACACCAAGTATCAGCAAAGACAAAAAGAATAAATAGTCATTGGTATCAGCATCAACGCAAAATCAATGCTCATGATATTGGTTTCATTGAAAACAATGTAAACAAATAGAGTCGCTCCAGAATCGGGTTTCAACCCATTTTGGAGTGACTTCATTGATTTCAATTAAAGTTGTATTGCTAGCATCATCACAGTGTTGACGCTGACGACTGTAAATGACTGTGTAAATGAGCCTTAAGAAGGAAACCACCTACTGCGTCGGCACTGGGTAAACAATATTTTGATACTGTATTGGCGCCCAGTGTAGACTAGGCATCAAAATCACAGCGTTTCGTCGGCCATCTACTGGGCCTCTTTGCACAAAACTGTTTGCAAATACGCCTTTTTCTACCTTTGCAGTAGAAAACTATCGCTGGTGTCTGTCGTTCCTAATTTGTTATTGGTGTCGTTTTCGTCTCGCCTTTTTCTCAGTGTGAACAAGCCTTACAAAATACATTGTTCGCATGCTGGGAACGCCGTATCTTTTTCACGTTCCATAACAGTACGTACACCCCTTACATTTTAATTAATCTTAACACTTCACTAACTCCCTCTGGTGGATTTTGGCTATGTTACGTTTGTTTTGTTGAGACGTATCATACCGAGGACAGCTGAGGACACTTACCACGACATAATAGTACTGGGACATGTGGGAGAAGGGCCAGACTTGTGGGTAGCGCGGACCATATGAACCCACGCCCGCGATGGCGGTGGCCCTGACCCCATACATGTCGCTCTGCTAGATGAAAACGGAAAGAAAATAAAAATACCAAATACAGCAGCAATACATACAACATCAAATGTGCAGGTAGTTCTATGTACAAGGTGGTAGGTTTGCAACGGGGGGCAGCAAAATAAGAACAGAATTAGTTTTAATCACAAAATCGCGACATTTGTAAGCTTATTTTAGCCTCAATAGATCTTGTACAATCGAATCTCTCCCCAGAAACACTGAGTACACTGGGTCCCGCTCCCAACCAGGAACTTAATTTATAAAAGTGTGCTCTTTGTGAGTGGTACTCGTTGCAACAGTACTCATTTTAGCCACTTATTCCTTGTAACGGAACTCGTAATGGTCTGTTCACACTGGACAACACCGAGACCAACAACGATAATTATGGGTTCCACTGTAACATGCAGAACACTTCACACTGCTCCGAGACCCCATCCTGATGCTATTGGCTACTTTTAGCCACTTCATTGGTCTCACTATATATACCATTCTCGGTGTCGCTCAGCCTGAACACACCATAATGGTACATTTACATTGCCCAATAACGAGACTGAGACCGATACCAATAACAAGTATACAGAAACCCAATGGGAATCTGTGTCGTCGTCTGTCTCTATGCAGTTTGAACACCACCACACAATCCTGTGCAAGCAACTTTTATCTGCCTCGGTATCGGTCTCGGTGTCGGCAGTGTAAACAGATCATCAGATCATAAGCGACACCCAGTGTAGTTTAGATTTGCAATTTCAAGTATCTGCAAAACAGGCGTTTACCCGAATCGGGTACCATCTCGAGAAAGCCCAAACTGTACTGAAAGACTTACAAATGTAGCGTTTTGTGAAACAATACAAAACTACGATACTAACTACGATGTTTCTTCTTTTATCTTATGCTACAAGCGACGCAATTTGTGCATCATTAGGAACCTTTGAAATTTTGTAGATAAAACAGAATTTTCTTAGTTATATTTTTTCAGTTTTCTTGAAATGTGAAACGTAATTATAACAGAGTTCATAACGACACACAAATGTAACAGGCTAGTTTAGCCGCAAGTTGGACTTTTTCCGCGTGGACATTTTGGGTACGCTTGGTGGAGAAGCCGTAAGCAAATAAAATTTATCAGTTCAAAACCTTTCAAATTTGACTATCTAAAATCTCACGGGACAGAATTTTGACAAATGTATAAATTTTCCGATGACGTTTGTAAGTTTCCTACAACCGAACTATTAGTGACATAAATAACAAAGCTACAACAAAGGTAATGGGAATGAATAAAGCCGGACAGCATGAACACTGACGTTTTCTCTGTACAAACAGAGAAATGTTGATGCATGTAAATAAGGGGAACACGCTGTTTTAGTGAGGGTCCATTTACACCAAGCCTCAGCGTCAACGCTGGGATGACGCTAGCGATAATGGTCTCATTGCAAACAATGGAAACAAACAGAGTCAGCCCAGAATAGGGTTGCAACCTATCCTGGAGCGACTCCATTAATTTCAATGAGAGTTGTATCACCAGCGTCATCGCAGTGTTGACTCTGTGTTGACGCTGACACTTGGTGTAAACGGGCCTTAAGGGTTCATTCATACTGACCAGAAAGCAATGCGGCCTGATTTCTTTTATGCAAAGCACCACTCAATTTGTACTGCAACATTGAGAATGTTAGTTCGCTTTCTTTCAGCATGAATCAACCCTAAGCACACGTGGCAGAACTAAATTGCACAAATTAACAAAACCTCGCACCAGTTTCACAAGATGGTTGGGAATAGTGCAATTTTTAAACGAATGAAAAGAATAACAGCGAAGGCAGGATGGATACGAATCTCACCATGGGACCCACTGCATCAGCCATGAGTTTCTGCCGGTTGCCGTTGATAATGTGGTGCAGGTCGGGATGCATTTCAGCATCATGCGGGATCGGTGGTCGAGCGCCATGAACACCCTGTAATACAAAACTAGTCAATGAAGCACAGTAAAAGGACGTCACTGGAACCTTACGGCTCTACTGTTTGTAGTGACGTCTGTCGCATTATGTGCCATCAGCCGTTACGCTGAAGGCCGCCCCTCCCAAATATAAAGCTGTGAAACAGCTGGCCGTGACACTGAAGTAATTGCTACCAACAAGGCAACAGTAAGCTATGCTTGTAATATTCACAATAAAGGCACATGCCATTAAATGTACACCAGTGTGCGGCTTGTCTTTATGACCCCCGCCCACCCCTCCCCCGGACAACGTCAACCTTCGTCGCCCAAGTGGAAAGAAGACAGCACGCGATGAAAGTCTTTTTGTGGCAGTCAATTCGTTCAGAGTCGAAATTTTATTGATATCAAAGAAAGTTGATCACTACTGGTCACCTGTTACCACTAAAAGTGATCCATTATTAATCTAAATTGTTAATAAACGGACACTGGGCAAACTGTACGTACAAAGTGCGTTAAGTTTATTGCAGGAAAGTTTTAATTTTTAGCGACTCTGTCTACTTTTCAAAATGTACGCTATTATTCTGGGTCTAATATTTCACATGCGATTACCAAAAATAGTCGTGAAGCCTTACCTGAGAGAAGGGATCTGCCGCGGTACCCGGTCTAGGAGTGCCTGGAGGTTGACTGTAAGGGTCCACCGGGGCCTGGGGTCGTGGTGGTCCGTACGGGTCTGTGGGAGACTGGCCCGGGGTGCCCGCTCCTGGAGGGTGGAACGGTTCCCGCGGCGGCCCACCAGGGTACCCGGCCTGTGCTCGGGCGAGGAAGGGATCCTGTGATGCACCAGGCCGAGGAGTACCCGGGGACTGTGCGTATGGATCACTCTGCAACCAAGTAACACATCCATTTAAACAATTTTCAACAGCCACAACGGTTCAACGGCAATCTTTTCCGATGTAACTAAATTTAAAGCCTGAGGTATATTTTCCGGGAAAGGTCTGATGGTAACATGTCACAATAGAGAAAGAACAATGGTTTCATTTTATTATTCTCATTCTTATAGGATTTTAATAAGCGGGAACTTACAGGTTGCGGAGGTCGAGGTGTTCCCACTGCTTGTACGTAGGGATCACCGCCAGGGGGAGTCATTGCAGGTCGACCTGGTGGGGCCGGTTTCACAAACGGGTTATCTGGCGTGGTTGTCGGGGTCGCAGGAGCGCTCCGCGGTCCAGACATCCTCGGCATTCCTGGAACTCCTTGTGGTCTAAAAATGTAAGTTTGAATTTCCTAATTAGCGGTCCTTCACAGAATAAGTTCGAACACCAGTAACTGTAGAAAGACTTTATTATTTTTTCTTCTTATTACCAAGTTAACTAGCTTTTTTTGTAATTGTTTAAATTTCAGAAGTGCAGTAAAATCCCTCTTGGAAGTGAACCCTTCACCAATGGAGATACTGGCATATATAACAAACGATGTCCAAGAACGTCAAAGTACAGCTACAGTCACAGTTTAATGGGCAATATGGAAAAGCATTCACATTGTGATCTGCTTCGCAAGGCTACTTGAAATCATAGATAGGTGACGTTAAATACAGTGGCCGATGTCTTACCGTACATGTGTCACGGTATTTGCCCTTAGCCACTGCCAGGAACAGGGAAACCAGTCTACTAGATCGAGGCACCTGTTTTCCGTATGGATTACCGGCTATGGCAGTCCTCACAGGCCTGTCCACGCCCTGTACCGGCTTCTATAGCACTACGCCCGTCCAGTTAGAAAAAATCCTAACCCTTGCATGCGCACACAGACGTATAACGATATTCTTCAAACTACCCTACACGGCCGTACGGCAACCTCCTAATTTTCCCGCGACACATGTTATAAATGTACCTGTATGAAGTGGTGAGTGATGGGTGCGGCGTCCCTGGTTGATGAGAGTAGGGATCGTAGGACTGCGAAGCCGATGACGCCGTTGGACTGGAGGCTGACGCCGCTAGAACCGTCAGCGGGTCCTGCCTGCTGGTCGGGGGCGTCGGCGTACCGGGTGTCGGCGTTCCGGGCTGCGAGTTATTAGGCGTTGGGGGTCCTGATGTCCTTCCCAATTCAGCCGTTGGTGTCGAAGGTTTTGCTGCAAAATAACAACGTCAACTTACTTTTTGGGGACAAACAATACTAATGCGCGGTTTTGGTATTGAATATGTCTTTGAATTTTTTTTAACGGCTTGACGAGTGTCATGGTCTGCACTTCCTCAAGGCAATGGATTCTGATCTACTAGCTGCTAAACGCGTACACATTTTAAAGCGTTTGTGACGTCAATGTTTCTCTTGTGGGCGTCCTCAGTACTTACATTTCTGCGAGTCCGGTGAGGTCGACAACGGCTGGGAAAGTTGTTGTGCTACGGTTGGCATTCCACTGGCTAAAGTCTGTCCCTCCTTCACAACAGGACTGCCTGCATCCTGCAGTAAAATGGAAAAAAGTTTTGCCGATGTGAAAAGAAAAAGTTTTATTGTTGTAAAAAATTACAGCAAGCATTGACAATGTCTCAAAAGAGGCCTTCGTGATTCTACTGGTAACTGTTTCGTCGCATTTTTCTCTGCACTTTTAATAATTGTCTCTCGAATCGAGAGATTAGTTGGTCCTCTTGATGAAATAGTGACCGTTTTTGTACACAAATACAGCGTCATAATGTCACGTCGTAATATGACATGATGGCGTCATTTGATTCGAGAGACATTTTACCAAGACGTTGGCTACTTCATTCTTAAAATGTTTTTGTTAAAGAAAAAAAAATCGACGGGTACCTGTGGGGTTTGCGGGGACTGTACAACTTGTTGCGACAGCTGCTGAGGACTTGGAAGTTGTTGCGGAGAACCTGCTCCTTGCTGTTGCTGTTGTTGCTGCTGCTGTTGCATCTGTTGAATCTTTTGCAGAATCTCTTGTTCCTGAAAAAGAAAAGTTAGTGAGTGAACGTTCGGGTAACGTTTATGATTCATGCCGAGGTCACGCTAAGAAATCTCCATTACATTTATCATGCAGTATGTTTTTACCGATATTGGAGAACAAGTTGAGATTGGAACACAATTTTGGGCAAAGGAATCACAAGAATGAAAGATTGTACCTGCTGCTTCTGCTCTGCCGAGACCTTTTCCTCTTTCTTCTGAGGAGGCAACATAGCAGGAGGTGGCATGTCTCCATCCTTGGGCGCTCTTTGCTTGCCCCTCTCCTATAAATAGGAAATGAATTTTCTTAGAATAGCCCCTCCCCTGTGAAATCCCCTGATTTCGCAAGCTTTGCAGGGAATGGTAATAATAAGATGACAAACACGTTGACAAAAATCATTAACTAAACTTCTGGAAATCAGACGCGGCGATCAAGTTACTGTTGTTTCACACAAGAGCTCGTATTTTGAACATTAAAAAATCTTTTCATTTTCACAAAATTTCCTAACTTCTTGTTGATATCGATAAAGTAAAACAAGCGCGCCTTGGTGGAATAATCTCGAAAATTCTCAAGTTATATGCAAGTGTACTTAGAAAGAATAATTTGCTCGCAGTTAATTTTTCCTACGATAAATAATCCATTTAAAGCTGCGTCTTAAAAACCGCCCAAGGCAGAGTTACTTTTCTAAGGCAAAAAAAACATGGATATCTTTAAGAACCCTGTTTTGACAATTTGCCCAAAGCAAGTGTGTATGGGTTTTAACAAACAAAACGGAAAAATAAACAGAAAAAGTTATAGTTTAGTGTATGTGTGGGTAACATTACTCGAAACTCAAGACAGAAGTTACTTTGTTGGTAAAAACAGTCTTCAACAGAGTCATTGAAAATATTTTAGACATAGCTGAATTAGTCGTACTGAGAAATAATTCAGGACTTTGAACAACGCTTGAAGAGATCTTATTACAAGGAGCTGACACGCATGCATTCTGTGGTGCAAGAGTTTGGGTTACAGTCGTTGCCACAACAACGTTTTGTTTAAAAGACGTTTGTTTTCCAGACTTCTGAGTAATTTATTGGCTTATATTTAAATTGATAAAGTCCTACTTTTCGTTCGATATTGTCCTTTCTTGGAAAGAGGACACAACATTTTGCCTTGTTTTCTGCTTCAAAACTATTGAGTAAAATGGTCTAGCGTATTTAGGGTATAAGTTGTATAATATCATCAGTGTTAAACTGAAGGATTCATCTCAACTTGTCCAACCGGACGAGGAACCTCAAATTTTGCAAGCTTGATTTTAATTTGCCTCTTGGCAAAAATTCAAATTTGTAAGAATATGTTTCCTATATTTCTGGCTGTTGTTTTTTTTTTCTAAATGTCAATTGTCCATCTGGGAAAATTAGCTATAAATTAACTTCTTCTGAAAGCAAAATTGGGATATTCACTACGTTACATTTGCCTTTTTTTGTGTCTTTCATTCTAATTTTAAACTTTCACGGATAATTCATAAACTTCATAGTCGGCATGTGGAAATCTACTCTAAACTGTTCAAATTCACACAGTTAGCTGAAAAACTTATTTACCTAAAATCAGGCTTGTTAATATCTAACAGTTAATCTGTATTACGCCAAACGGCATTTTTCATTCCTAAATCTTATGCTAAGTCACTAAGGCTGTAGCTCTTAAAAAAGTTTTTAGTCGTTTTCAAAATGCATCAATTCTAAATATTAGACAGGGAGTTGCATGTAAAGCTTTAAAAAGAAACATGTTTTTTTTTTCATAACAAAAGAAGCCACTCCGTAAAATACGAAAAATCAAAACAATCATTCCAAGAGCATTTACCCCTCTCCTTCTCTTTGGGACCAAATGAGTCTCTTTCCAATGCTAAAATAACGAATTGTACCTGCTATTGATTCAAAACGAACTGGAAACAATAACGGTAAATTCACACTGTTTCCAGAGCTACTCGCCCCGCCGAAAGCGATCGCGTTTTAATTAAATTGTTTAATCGCCTGGTGTTCTATTGCAGGATCGGGTTGGGTCTGTCTCACTATGCGTTTGCATCAAAAAATTTGTTGCAAGGTTCAATACCAATTTATTCCATCAGCCTCTGCGTCACCAGAAAAGTATCTTGAAACGAATATCGCAAACGCAGACGCACAGTGTGAATGGCCCTTCAGGCGTTCGCATTCGGTCAGTGTGAATAAACCTTAGGAAACGGAAACACACGTAAAACTACCACTATATATAGATGTAAGATGTTTTAACGTAACTTATCATTCGTGTCGAAAATATATGACATAGAAATAACAAATATGATGAAGTATAAAATATACATTTGTGTTGGTCTTTTTTTCTTTTTTTTTTAACTCGAGTCAAAGTAGCAATGCAGATATGATGGGTACCCATGGTTTTGACTGCTTAGTGAAGATAATATTTGTGTGAAACAAGAAAGTCCTCCTGCGTGAACGCAAGAGGCATACCGACCGCGGCGTAGCAAGTCCGGGGGGGGGGGGGGG
>JBCAUG010234922.1:0-18727 GCA_038406175.1 Haplosyllis leylae
ATGCATGATCCACACAGGGGTTTTGGCAGGAAAGCTTGAGGAGATGTTTGAGACACGGAATGACGCTCTTTTGGCCAACAGAAGCCAAATACAGTTGTGGTTTCACTCCTCTCCTCAAACTTTGCGAAAGAGATAAATCTCAACCTGTTACAAATGCAAGTTTGAATTTTTGAAGAAAAAGTACCAGGAAAGTGGGAGAATGTATATTTGACACTTAAAAATGCAACAGCTTCTGGGGCCCTAAATGACCTCAAGCTTATAAACTAATATATCTGCAATTTACACCATAAGAACAAATAAGACCCTTTATTTTCTCATTTTAGGAAAAGGAATATTGCATTTGTCAAAATGACCAGAATCTTTCATACTGAAATAGATATTTTGTAATATACTCATACAAATGTACATCAGAAAATCTGAAGAAAAAGTACCCAGAAAAGTGGGAGAATGCATATTTGACACTTAAAAATGGAAGAAATTCCAGGGCCAATATTGGCTCACTTCGCTCTCCGGACTCTGCTTCACTACGTCGGCAAAATCTCGCAACAAATTTCTTGGCACCCTCCCAGGACCCAATCCTGGATCAGCTACTGGTCAGGCTCCCTGACACATTGCTTCTGCTGCACAATACTCAGGTTCTTACACTGATGCAGTAAAATGCATTTGATAAATTAAATGTCACTTAAATGTAACCGGTGCTTTACCACAAGCAATACGGTACAGTTGTGTCAATCGTTGGCACAGTCGTTAGAAGTCCATTGTTCTTTGAATTCTGTGCTACCTTCAGCATGTGTAGAGTAAGTCATAACGTTTTGTAATAAAATTTAATATTACTATCTGAAAAATTACCATTTCAACAATTAAAACAAAAGTGTAAAGCTTAAAGAAATTTCACCGCCCCAAGTTGTAAAATAGAGATTAACATTGATTTCAATGGACCTGGAATATCAATCAAATACTCAAAAAATATTGTCAACAAGAAAGTCCTCCTGCTTGAATGCAAGAGGCATACCGCCCGCCGCGTAGCAAGTGCTCGCTCTGCTGTTCCGGGGGACGGGGGGCTGGGGTACCGGAGCCGGGGGGCACCCGAGCTGGGGGAGGGGGAGTACCCAAGATCTACATCTAATCTAGATCTCTAGATCTAATATCTTGACCATATTTAGATCTACATCTAAGCTGTGGATCTAGATCTAATCCCTTTACGATGTGCAGATCTAGATCCAATACAAGGTTGGTGAGAGAAATTCTTGCTATTACTGTTATTGTGTTCTAACTTGTATCATACTTATCCTTCAGGCACTTTACTCAAAAATATGTGTGTACCAATAATTTGACATAGAAATGAAAAAGTACAAACATTTTGCGTACCGAAGTTATATTTAGAGTGAGGATATGTATATACCTTAAGCGACCAAAGGGTTAATAGATTCTTATATTTTTGGAAAGAGGACGCTTTTGAACAACCGTTACTGCCACAAAAATATTGACATGTTTTTGTGATTTTTACATCTCTGACATAGATCTATTATATTTTGTTACAAAAAAATTGTTTACATAGTTTCCAAATTCCCACAATGACACGAAACAGTTACACAATTCGGTTGAAAGTCTCGGCTACAACCACTACATTGCGAGAACAGAACCTATTCACCAAGTTGCAAGATGCCCTTTCCAAATTTTTCTGGTGAATGCTAAAGTCGCTAAATTTAGTTTTTCATTTAGATACAGTATATGCAACATTATGGACAAAAAATCAGAATTCTGGAAGGTTTTGTTTCATTTTCATTCCTACGACTAAGAATCTTGTGTTTCTGTTGACTTTTGGAAAAATTGTACACTTTTCGAAGAAACGACAGTGAAACTATCACTTCCTAAAGCTGAATAATGAAGAATTCCAGGATTTTAAAACATATGATGGATTTCTTCCTCCGTATTTTGAGTGATTCAGATTTGTCTGTTTAATTTTGAAATGACTTGCGTCTGTGAGACATCACTAACAAAGAAAACAGTCATATTTAATCTTATAAGGTTCCTGGTAAACTATGTAGAAAATGCTGTTGTCTTCAGGATTCAAAAGAATTGCTGGATAAATATATTTCGCGAGACTTTGGGTGTCAAAAGTGTAGATCTATGTCAATTCAAAATATAACTCCTAAACTAAACTGAAATAAAAATGAATATATTCAAACACTTTACGTTTGCGTTTTCATTGTCTGAAAATCTTACCAAGTCAAACGAGTTTTCACAAGAATAAACAAATCTGACACAAACAAAATACAATTTTTAAGAATTATCATAATTTAAAATTCAAAGGTAAGGGTTTTTTAATATCCAGTACTTGCTAAATTGTGTGTACTTCATCAAATATTAGCAGATACAATAGTAAGGAGTAGGAATTCACTTTTAGACCTGTCAAATCTGCCAGAAATGCGCATTATGAAAAACTAGATCGAGAAAGGCAACGATCAATGAACATGACATGCACAAATACGTGAACAGTTGCAAAGGTGAGCTAGCAAGTTTCATATTTTCTCTTTTGTGAGTTTTTTTTTTCAAATACACCCTTCCTACCCGCGCAAATAATTTGTAGATAAAGTAGTGTAGTGTAGTGAGATGAAGATTAATTTCACAGAAAATTGAGGACGTCTCTATGCGAACAAAAACATGAGTAATTTTTGTTTTGACCAAAGTCTGTTATGTTTAATTAATTTTTTCTTGAGCTACAGACAAGTAGTATGCAGGATGCAAATGCTGCTCATTAAAAACCATCTTTACAGTTTGTGAACAATTTTCATTTCGACCAGGTCAATTCTTTTCGTGAGTTGCATGACAAGCTGTTATCGGACATCGGTAGAAGGAAGCAAATGCAACCCACTACCGGTAAAACAAAACAGCTGCACAGAACTATCATTGTTGGTTTACACTTTGTTTGTCAGAAGTGTGGAAGCAAAGCATAAGAGTTTGTGAATGCATTTTTGAACCAAGATAAATGTGTGGTTTTACATAGTTTGTAGATCTAATACGATTTTCACAAAGGAAAACAACAACAGCAGACAACCCACAAACTGTTGTGACATTTTCCTATGCCATGGAAGAATGGGCAGGAAATATCTTTACGTCGTATTTTCAGTTTATTTCCAGTTGATAAGCTGCGGAAATCACGCAGGTAAGATTCATTTACAAGATCTATTCTCGAAAATCATCCCCGAACTTTACAATGTTTCAAATTACCTTTATTGTTTGTTACGGTATACCAAATATATCCATTTATGAATAGAGATTTTCTTCAAACAAGCCTTCTTTGCTCAAGCCAGTGGTCAAATTCAATGAATTCTCAGACAGTTAGTTTTCGTTTCAATCAAAATGATGCTAAATTGAATTTCAAAGATCAACCCAGAATTGAATTGTAGTAACATTATGTCTTGTGTGCCGGTAAATAGAACGAAACATTTATCTCTGTGCTTGCAGAATTATCCAGTCACATGCGAATTTGAGTTCATGAAGTTTGATGTAGTTTCCAAAAAGGGAGATCTTTGTATCATGAATAGGTTAAAGTGTCACCCACATGCTCACCTGTGTCCTTATCACTGCAACTATTTTACTGCAGCTTTTGACAACCTCGCATTGAACAAACAGGCATGGCAGAGCTCCACCTACTATGGTCATACCTTTGAACCAACAGCAGACAAAGCTGTCGATGGGAACGCAGACAATTACTTTAACAACAAGTCATGCGCTCGCACAGACAATAATTATCAACCGTGGTGGATTGTAGATCTTGGCGAAGAGTTCCTTGTGTCAGAGGTCGTGATCACAAATGTACTCGCCGCGCACTATCGTAAGAGAACATCACTTTACATAGTTTGTAGTGTATCATTAGCAGATTTGTCCAGCATCGTCTTCGATGAACAAACTGTTCTGAATTAGACCTCTTGTATCAGTGGCGGATCTAATGGGGGCGCTAGGTATGCGGCCCTCTCTGGGTCCAGTTTCCTTTTATTTTCATGCAGTTTTCAGGACAAAATTGGCAAAATAATAGGTTGGCGCCCCACCTTGGGGTTTGGCGCCCACCGTCTCGGAAATCCTAGATCCGCCACCTTGTATGGTGATTACAATGGGCCTTGCAAATCAAGACTATTCAACCGAAGAAATTCCGACAATTCACCTTTTTATAAAGCACTTTGCCACACTCAAAGAAATTATTTTCACCGAAACAGCAGCTCCTGGTTGTTTACTCCCCGATTGGCATGTTATCCATTGTTCATAAAAGTGAATTATTGTTCATTATTATCAGATGGGCGTAAGCCCTTTTTTGAATTTTTTTTTAATTGGTTCAAAACAAATTTAGTTGGCATGATAAAACTGTATATCAATATGACCTGGCTTATCCTTTCTATGCCAACAAGCGAATATTGACATAATTACGTTTAGTGCTCACAACCTTAAAAAGACGAAATATTTCAAACATTACTTTATGCTCACAACCAAAATTTGATGAAACAAGCTTTATCACACACAACTGACATATGTCGAAACTGTTCAAGTAGGTTAATCGTTTTATGACCACACCACATACTGTGTGTATGTTGAAATCATGATGACCAGTGTGCAACTACATCGGGAAGTTTTGAAAGAATTGGACAAATTCATCTCAAATCTTCAACAGTTCGGTTACACAGTTCGTGTTAAATTCAAATGTCGAAAAATAGAATATGGATCTAAAGTGAAAATTACTATCTACAAAAGGTTATCGTCGAGTATTATATAAATTGTTATAAATTTTATAGCCAAGTTTATATTGCTCTAATTTTATTAGATCATTAATTCTAGGAATTCTAAGCTTTCCGAATAGTCGATTGTTTGCTTGTGATTATTACTTACTTGGTTTACCCCACTGGAAGCTAAGGAATGTCTCACCAGTTGGGGTGATCCTACAAATTGCAATAGGGTTGGAGGATGGTGGAACAGTATGTCAAGCCAGGCTCCTACAGTTACATGTTGGATTGGCAGAAGCTCCCATTTTACCCTCTGGCCCTGGAGCCAGATTTGTAAACACACTTATTTCATCACCACCTTTCAGTTTACAGGATTCCTCAGAGGGGGGTCCACAGGAGACTCGTGAGACTCTGCCTCTTCAGCTTGTCTAAGAATTCCATTTAAAGCAGTGCTGGGGCTAGCTGCAATGTTAGCTTCTACCTTTTCCATTATTTCAGCTTCATCTGCTTCCCAACATAGATAACTCTAACCAACTATCAGCATTGGACAATGAGACCTTGCTCTCCTGAGGGGAGGGGGGTACTTAAGCAATAATCTTCTTCTTCATAATCATCTGAATCATACAAATCTTCTGAATATCTATCACCATACCTCTTGTTGACAGCACTCCATATGTATAGGTCCTTCCAAGGAGCAAGTCAGAAATCCATCCTTTCGAACCTAGCCTGTGCATACACCTTCTATGTACTTTATTAACCTGTTACATTTGTCAAATTCAAGGTCTATCAGATTTCAACATAGCAGTCGGTGACACTTTTGATCCCGATTTATTCGACCCATCAACATACACGCAATGTGCTCACGTGCCCGGACAACTAGGGGCAGGAGAGACCAGGGTCATTCAGTGCAAACACCCTGTCCAAGGGAGATACGTCTCAGTGTATCCCAACCGGAAGAATTTTCTCGTGATATGTGAGTTTGAAGTTCATGGAATTTTAGTTACTGGTGAGTATCATTGAATTATTTGTACAATGCGATTGATTTACAAAGGACTTGGTGTGTTTTGGTAATGACTTCTCACAGTGATAATAATTAGACAAAAATCATACTATTCTTTTTATTTTATGGCAGAAATTCGATACATTTCTGACCAATAAAATATTAATTTACCGCTGGGAATAAAATAAAAACACATCAACTGTACAGGTATGAAGAATAAGACCCTGTGCGAATACAAAGAGACAAGAAACAAAGAAACAATTGAATGCACTGGCAATGAGGTTATCGCAATAAAGTCTGCTGTTTATGGAACACCTGTGAGTAGACAATCTAGTGACGTGTCCCGTATTTCCCGCTATCCCATTATTTGGCCAAGTGTTTCCCAAAAAGCAGCATTGAAATGAAAGAATTTTGACCCAGAGAGGGTCATGCATTCCTGGTGCCCCCCTCCCTTGGATCCGCCAATGCAAACTGTATTTATCAATTTCAAAATACATTGCTTGAAGGTATTACACGTAGATTTATTATTCAATGTTGATTTATTCCAAAAAGAATTGTATTAGAAAAATAAGTGTTTATATGGATGGATGTTTTGTATTGTTTGTTTTTTTCTCACTGGATAGTATGTCATTTCAGTGGCGGATCTAAGGGGGCGCTAGGGACGTGCGCACCCCCAGGGGTCCAAATTCTTTCATTTCCATGCAGTTTTCAGGAAAAAAAATTGGCCAAATAATAGGTTGGCACCCCCACCTTGGAGGTTGGCGCCCCCCTCCGCCCCCCCCCCCCGTCTGGGAAATTCTGGATCCGCCACTGAATTTGTGTGCTGTATGAATTTGCATTAAAATACTGTGCATGGATACTGATTTTCCATGCTACTTAGAGTCAAATGGGTTTTATTCCACAGAGATTCTGCAGAGATTCCCTGCAAGCATGATGGAAGACCATGCGCTAAGGACACGGTTGTGACTGATGACATGCGCCGACTCTGTGAAAGACAGACCTCTTGTTTGGTGAGAAGATATATTTACCGACCACTTAAATATTGTACGAAGGAAGGTAATGTTTTTCAGGTGTCTGTGAATCTGTCCAGGGGCGTTTGCTAGGCAAGCACCCCCTCCCACTAGCCAGTCAGGTAGGTAGGGGTCCTGCCCCCAGAAGGTTCGGTGTAACAGAATACTCTGACCACCCCCCCCCCACTCCTTCAGCTGTTGTTGACACAAAAGCCACCACCCTATATCTTCTCCCTTCATTCTTCCCTTAACTCATTCGCCCTAGCAATACCCTTAATACCATTGGCTTTTTGCCCTTTCCCCGGCTTTTCCCAATACAAAAAATTGATGCACATCTCAAAAGTCAGCACTTAACGGCCCAGCAAACAGTCAATCGATGACATATTCAAAAATCCGAACCATGGTATGTAGAACACCCTGGACCACACCTATGCACTGATTTTGGATCAAATCAATGAATCCTGAGTGCCCTATAAGCTGTCATAAATGTGCTGAAAAATGCAACTTTTTTATGGTCCATGGCAGCCCCTTAAGTATGTTGCATTCCCCCAATAATGGTCTCATCACATAGCCTAGTTATCTGCCCACCTTAGACTAAATAAATATATGGAAGACTTGTTGCTCCTTCATTGAAAAAAATATTATTTTGTGAAGGCAACCAATTTCACAAAATTACTCAAATAACCCTGGAATCACCAAAAATTAACAAATGTCAAAATTGACCAAGCAGGGTTATAAGAGGTATCTTCAGTCCAAATATGACAAAACAATTCTGATGGGAAGTGTCCCAAATTGCCAATTCAAAATTCTCATGTGTCATGCTGTCAGGTGGTTTGAGTGTAAACTCAACCTTAAAAGTAAATGTGGAATTTACTGTGTAAAACTTACCTTGTGAAATTGAAAGCTGAAATGGTGCCAATTCACAATAATGATGGCCTCCACTATCTGCTTCATTTGGTTAAATATCTGGATTTAATACTAGAGTTACATTGTTGGATTTGAGGAAAGTTTGAAATTTTCTGATCAACAACTATCTTCATCATCACTTGGATGAATTATTTCATGAGACATTTGAAAAGTGTTGCGATATTGGTTGGCATTCTCAGGTTTTATTAATAAGGAAGTTTAGAAAACATACGTGCAATGCATTCTTTATGGGACTTCTATTTTCTCTTGTTTCTAATTACATGAATCCTTTATGCCCCTGTGTATGAGCAATATTTTAGAATGCCACTTCTAGGTGCGCAGTGTAACACCCCTTGCAGCAGCATCCTTCTGTCACTCACACCTTGCCACTTGTACAGTAAAGATGTAGCTTGATTTTAGGGATTAATAAACTTGTAAATATACCCATTTGTGTTATCTCTACACGGAAATTCATCAATGTGTTCGAAACCTGTGAGAAAATGAAATAATTTACTTTTGAAAGGTAGAGGGGTACACAACATAGATGTAAGAAGACGACATGAAGGAACTGCAGTACAAGTAGGTACCGTACGTTAAATTGTCGATTGATTATCACCATTTTACATTTGCTTCTGCAGAAACTATACGGATCTTTAAGAAGAATATCTTTTTGTGATGGGAGCTATTTGTTGTTATATTTGCCTTTGGCGTTTAGATTAAACTTCACGCATTTAAAGGCAAAAACATGGTATTACCAAAAATGTAGCTGAATGATGTGCATTTAAATTAAATGCACACATAAAATTATTGAATTGGATACTGTTTGAAAATTGGGAGTTGAAATTGTAAAAGTACACTAAAGATGGAGGTCAAATTACACTTAATCTTTTTTCACCATAAACACAACGCTGAACAGTTCGCAGTTTTTGGTTTTTTTTTAAATAACGGGCTGAAAAACTCTAAAGCAACTCCATCCAGTTTGATCTGTAGATCTAATTGTTAAAAAGAGGCTTTGATCATGACATTGACAGCACTTTGTGGTTTCTGTGGTCCCCGATGTGAAACTGTAGGAAAGGAAAATTGATTGCTCATCGTTTGCGATTTATCGAAGTGCCTCGCAATGGTACAACGTTACCAATTAATAAAGCTTTGTGTTCAGAATTTATATTATTTCCACGTCACCCCCGAAAATGTTCAAGATGCATTTGGAGAACACCCCAGAACGTTCTGTTTGTGTACACAGTTTTCTCGCTAAGTTCAATATCTAGGAAATCCTTACCTGAATTGGGAGAGTCCCACCTGTTCAACCCAGGAACTACAACAATAATATGTCATGTGACATAATAACAAAACAAGGTTCTCAGAATGATGATCAATTGATAATTGTTTAGCTTTAACTCAAGGACATAAATAAATGATTTGTAAGATGTTTGAAAATGTTATTGTTACTAGAATGACACTTATGAGACATCTTGGCAATGGCCACAGAGGAGGAGGCAATTACAAAAAAAGAAGGAACATGAAATTATTCAAGTGCAAAATGTGAATCCTTTTTAGTAGAGGTTGAAGCTGAGATACGACGCATCCAAAAACATTATCAACAGTGAAATCAAGTATGTTTAAAAAGTGAAATCAAGTATGTTTAAAAATATTCATTTTTTATAACATACTTGAATACACTGTCGAGTATGTTTGGTATGCTGCAGTACTGAAGTGTAAAACATAATTGACAGTGAAACTGAGTATGTTACGAAAAATGAATATTTTAAAACATACTCGATTTAACTGTCAATTATGTTATTTTCGTCTATATCTCAACCTCAACCTCAAGCTAAACAAGAGCACTGCAAAACCGGTCATAAAATCTGTTGACCTTGTAAAAAAAAAACAAGTTGGATTGTTTTAGAGATCCAGCAATAAATACCATCAATTAAATTTTGGTGCATTTTCACATTTAAAGGGTATAGTTACACTCAGATTCAGATAAAAATGAGAAGTTTTGTTTTTAGGTTTTGTTTTTGTTTTAAGTGTCGAAAAAGATGACTACCGTGGATAGTTTAATGATTTAAGGCCCATTCTGACCGAGCGTCAGCGGCAGTGTCAGTGTTAAGAGAAGGATTACATTGATTCATATTTGTCGCATATACACCAAGCGATGAAGCTGCCGCTGACGCTGACACTCGGTCTGAAAGAGCCCTTAAATTTTTGTATCCTCCCCTCCTGAGTTTTTGAATCCGCATCCCAATGCACACAAATGCATTCGTGCACTTCTACATGGATCTACTTTTAGTTAGGAAGAGTTATTATTGACTCTGGTCTATTTGAGAGTGGTACGGAGAAAACATGACCAGGATGTTGTCCCTAGCAAAATCCTAATAATATCTAGGACCGACCACAAGGACAGGGCTTGGGAAAGTGCTTCACAAAAAGTGGGCATTTCTTCTCAGAAATTTCTTGGCAAAATAGGCAATTAATTTTCTTCCTATTTGCGAAAGACAAAAACAAATCTGTCATTTGTCAATGTGGATTTTTTTTTTTTAAAAAATTGCACTGACTGTGCAGTCATCATTCCCTGAAAGGTAGAGATATACCCAATCTCTACCTTACAAAATAACATTTATATTTGTTTTGACTTTTTGCCAAGAGTGGAAGCGTTCATCATAAGAAAATGGGTAATTTTCTTCCTATTTGCGAAAGACAAAAACAAATCTGTCATTTGCCAATATGGATTTTTTTTTTGCAGAGGCAAATGTATTTGTATTGTCAGCATTCCCTGAATCTCTACCTTACAACCATTTACAGTACCAGTTACAGTATATTTGTTTTGACTTTTTACTAAGAGTGGAGCCTTTCATCATAAAAAAAGGGTAATTTTCTTCCTATTCCCGAAAGACAAAAAAGCGCATCTTTCAATAGTTCTTTACAAACTTTGCAATTTTTAAATTTTATTAAATTTTGCATTTGGCGTAAAGTCTGGATTAGAGTTCTTCCAAAATATTCACAAAAAACTTCTTAGATTGCCGATTGGTTTTCTGTTCACTTTTTTGTCACAAAAATGGATTCAACAAAATGGACTTAATTATATTTGTGCATCAAGGTCACAGGGCAAAGTCAAATAAGTAAATATCACATTTTATCTAACTTATACTCTAATATACTTGTATTCAAGGTCACATGAAAAGTCTTTTTTGTCCATTGTAAATGTTTTTGTGATCTAGCCGAACCCGAGTGGCCGAACGGTTTACAGCACTGTGCTTGCGGCACGGACGGTTGTGGGTTCAAGCCCCGAACCTCCACCAATGCTTGCAGACACGTCTGCAGGTATGTGGATCAAAAAGGCTCAGCTGTCAAACTGACCTCTATACAGTTAGCAGGTGTCACACCAGAGGTGAATCTGGGGAATCCATCATGCGCAGGTGAGGGAACATGCAAGTGCGGGATCCACCCTGGCTTTGAAACCCAGGGCAGACTTCACGAGAAGTCCAAAACAGGGGTATCAGTGGCCCCACGAAAGGGACTTATGTCCCCCAAAAATCAAAAAAAAAGTTTTTGTGATCTACGTGTTCTACAGATCGTACGCCATTTATGTTTTCTTTGATCTCTGAAAAAAACAAAACTACCAAATTCAATTTGTCGAAGTCGACTTATTTTTTCAAAATATCAATTAAAACAATTGTTGTCCTTAATTGTTTTCAGAAAAGGAAGTAAACTGTCCAGGCAAATAAAAGTCTATTGCTTTCCTGAAACAGTTGAAAAACAAGACTTTTCCTTCATATCCTCTTTAAGTCTTCTTTGAAATGAAATAGGACTTTTAATAGTTGCACCAGAGCTCGATCAGCCAATCAACGTCTTCACTGTTCTGTTTCACACTGCTATTGGACATTTTTTATCTTATTCAATTCTTGTCTCAGAATATTTTACAGCTACCTGTTCAGGCTGCTTTACTTTAATGAATCAATAATTACCATCTGCGTGTCCGGATAGGTAACAGTTTCAGTCGGGTCTATTTGTTTGTCTGTCTGTTCGGACCACAACTTTTGAAGCACTATAGTTGGGAATTTCATTTTCAGTATACACAATGACAACTTTTGTTGTCTTTGGTATACAGATACATCTTTACCATATCTAGGTCAAATTTGACTACAAAGTCATAAGGTCAAAATCAAATAAAAAATAACAAATTTTACCTAACCTTGACATCTGTATGCTTGTATTCCACCAAAACCGCTTAAAAGGCCAAACTCCTCTGAAAGTCAAAGTGAAGATGTCAAGGTCAACAAATTAAAGGAAATTAATTTTCTGTCTACTGTAAATATTTATGTGATCTATGTGTGATGCGGGTGGTATGCTTTTGACAGAAAGGTATTATTGATGCTTAAAACCTGATCTGTGACGTGCTCCTGAATTAGATTGCAACAAGAAAGTCCTCCTGCGTGAAAACGCAAGAGGCATACCACACACGCTGTATCCTGTCCATGGCATGTCCTGCTGGGGGAGGGGATACCTTGTCGTGGTCCTGGCCAGAGAGGGAGAGGAGAGGGGGGGTTACCCTGTCCTAGTCTCAAGGATTAATGTTATCTGAAGGTCAAAGATGCTTAATGTTGAGGTTACACCAAGATCAAATAAAAAATTCATTTTCTGCCTATTGTAAATGTTTTTGTGATCTATGCCTTGCACGGATGGTATGCCTACGATTGCAAGGCATTCTTGTAGTATTATTTCAGGCTTTCTAATTTATATGAATTATGCTTTTAGTTCTTTGACAGCAACGTGCTTTTTATTACTTCTCTCAAATCTCCATCACAATTCCTGGAAGAAAACGATCTTTATACTCTTAAACTGTACACCAAATACCCAACATTCCCTTGAATAAAGATTGGACCAATCAGAATCCTGCTTCTTGGTGAATGAATTTACGCAAATATCCTGCCTTGATCTGGGTTTAAAAAGCGAATAAAGAAACAGAACGTAACGGTACACAAATCAAGACTTCTAATTTTTAAGCTGAGTTTCGTTGCATAAATAACGATGAAAATCCATATTTTGCTTGGAGTAACGATCTTAGTGCTAGCTGTAAGTACACAAAAAAAACCTTCAGTTACTACGTCGTGAAGTGATTGATTTACGTGACATAAAACGTGAAAAATAACATTGTGGCCAATGAGAAATTTCACGTTTTATGTTACGTTTTTTCCCTGACGTCGTTGCAGCTAAAGGTCACAAATTTTGCAATAACGTGAGCTTGTGCGTGGACGTGTCACGTGACCTACGTGTCACTTCACCAGTTTCTATGTAATGCACCTTGTGAGGCAAAGTCTCACGTAATGACTCTTACTTGAAAATGCTTATGTTCACGTAACCTACGTGAAAAGAACTAGAAGTACATGCAAGTTTCACGTATTTTGCAACTGAATTGAACGATAAACAGTTTCCGTGATATTTTAACAAGAAAACCTTAAAACACGTCAAAAAGATGTATATCACATCCATTATTAGCTCTCCTGTATATTTTATGTATATGGCATAGTTATGAATAGTAGGGTTATAAAACAGGTTGAACGCATGAATTATAGCTTAAACGAATAGTTTGAATCAGGTGAATTCAACTAGAACCAGTCAAGCATGATTGTAGTGTATTGAAGGCTTTCTGTGTCACTGACAGCAAAGCTCATTTGGTGTAATGGCCAGCATGCCTGACAGCTGATCAGCAGTTTGGGGGTTCAAACCTTGTGGAAGTCTTTTTATTATTGCCATTTCTGTCATCTAATTGGATGAATTAGATGAATTTTCTAATTCAAAATTGAAACAACTCAATTAGGAAACAATGGATTCTGGTTCCTTTTCCTGTCTCTTCACAGTCCCGT
Organism: Haplosyllis leylae; assembly: GCA_038406175.1. Taxonomy (NCBI): domain Eukaryota; kingdom Metazoa; phylum Annelida; class Polychaeta; order Phyllodocida; family Syllidae; genus Haplosyllis; species Haplosyllis leylae. The sequence continues at coordinate 13,496 of JBCAUG010234922.1, forward strand.
TCCCATGCAGTGTGAATAAGTCATAATCTTTGAACCACTTTGGACTTAGTGCGTGTTGTTCTTTTTCTTCTCAGGTACTTTCTGCGCAAGGCAGACGTTTTGGGAGAAGAGATCACGACAGTTCAGATGAGACTGACTCCTTCGGTGTCGGTAACTTCTGGGACAACACGGAAAGCTCTGAAAATGACAATTTCTTAAGTAATTTCGATTTCTGGGACAAGACAGAAAGTAGCGGTGACGATAACAGTCGCGGTGACAGAGACTTTGGAGATTTCTTTGGTGAAGGCAGCTTCTGGGATCACAAAGAAAGTTCTGAAGATGGTGACTTTTTTGATGGAGGTGATTTTAGGAATGAAGATGTTGATACTGACAAAGACCGATCATTTCAGTATGGAAGAAGATTCAAACGATCATTATCCAATAAAAGGTAGTAAACTTAATTTGTTAATTTGCTGACAAAAATCAAGTGATCAGCAGGATATTCATGGAATTGATCAAGATGGTCGCTCACGCACCCTGCAGGAAGAATATCCATCAATTTTTTTTTAATTCAGAATTTGATGTCCAAAGAACGACAATTTTTTTGCAACTGACAATTATTTTAAAGCTATTATAAACCAGTCAGAATTAAATATTCTTCCGTCAGGATGAAGATGACCGTTCAATGGTCTTTATGGGTTTTTATTTGATTTTGCCCCAACACAATGGCTGGATCCCCTAATCCTTCAAATAGTTTATAAGTGATAAAAAGTGAAGTTAAGTAAGAGGATATTGACATTTTTCAGATGCTTCCCAGTAGCTTGTAGGTGTATGTACGGTTCAGAGTGGTACACAGACAGTAATGGGTGCAGAATGTGAGTACAGTACTTTCTGTTCAGTTCTATTCTAGTTTATCTTTTTTAACATTGATGTCAATCAGAAGTGTTTTTTTCTGAGGGGAAAAATTGGTTGCTTTAGCTGAGTTCTCGTTGTAACCGAACTTGTTATAAGCGGGACCCAGTGTATCATGAGATGCTAGATAAGAATGTTCTCCAAAATAGTTTGTACTTCGACAATTTGAGAAAAGTATATTTCTATCACTTAACACATTTTCATTCTTCTCCAGGTGTAGGTGTAAGCCTTATTCCAGGCACTGCGGAGGGCTGTGCAGAATGCGCTGCCGAAACGGCTTCGTGATCGGAAGGGACGGTTGCCCCATATGTAGGTGCAGGGAAATTTGATGATGTTGATACATGTTTATCAACTGAGTTTTTACCGCCCGCGTATGTAGTATGGCGGGAAGGTAATGTGTTCACAGGCGTTTGTCTTTCTGTCTGTCCACTTGGGGGCGGGAGGGGGGGTGGGGTGGGAAGAGGATGCCCCAGTCCTAGGTATTTTCCCTGGCCTCTGGTCCAATGTCCCTTCCAGGGGGGTACCCCAGTCCCAGATTCTTTTCCTGGTCTCTCGTCCCAGGTCCTTTCTGGGGTACCCCATGGCTAGGAGTGGGGTACCCCCTGCTGGGACTGGGATACCTCACCCTGGAGGCAGTACGGAAGAGCGAGTACTTGATACACAGTGGAGGACCTTCCTGTTTCTAAATGTTTTCACTTAATCGCTGAATTCAATGACAAATTTTTAAAAAAAATTACTGTGTTTAAACCCACTACCTCTTGAGAAAGAGACAGAGATGCTACCACTGTGCCAGAAGGACACAGGTAACAGAAATGATTTTTAAATTGACGCTACATCATGCTTTAGTAATTTATCAGATTCCATGAATTCTCTGAATTCACAATGAAAGTTCTGCTTAATTTCTTCATTGCGGGAAAACTCTAATATTGCTACCTGTCCTTCAGGCTGCAAGAAAATTTTCATTCCTAGCTTTTTGCTTCGATCATAGTTGTCTCACAGATTGTTGTGATTTTAATTATTTTTAATGATGACAAGAAATAAAGGAAAAAAACAATTTGCAGGCATTTTGTTGTTATAATAATTAATTGAAAAGCTCTTTTTAAGAATGGATTGCTACTTCTGTTATTATTTTTACTTTTCATGTTCATTGTTTACTATGTAATAAATTTATTTTTGTAATAAAATATAATAGGAATGGAATACAGTCTAAGATGTTTCTTCATAATTTGAAAATGCATGGCACACATGCGCAACCGATATCCAGATTTTTCGCACTGGGCGACATGACGATGACAAAGACACATCACTAAACTTTAAAATTAAAAATGGTTTTCTGCATATCAAATTCCCTATCTAATTAAAGTTTTACACTGAAAATATTCTGCACCGACTAATTGTGTGCAAATCTATTCTCTGTAGATTCTGATTCTGCAGCATCACGAGAAAAAAATGTTTGAGACAACTCAAATGAGAGTTTTGCTTCATCTTCAAAATTCAAGTCTCTCTGGCTCACGGAATAATTCAAGATAAAACATGTTCCTTTATTTTGTGTTGTTATTTTTTTAAGAATGTAATTTTGAAAGCTCAAAATGTTTGACAAATAGCAGAACTAGAAATAAATAATTAAACGATAAACTAAACATAATTGTAAAAAAAATTAATCTTCCTGTGAGCAACTGAAGTGGCGGATCCAGAAAATCGGTAAAAAGAGCCCAAGAAAAATTAAATCTATACCAGTGGCGGATCTAGGATTTCCCAGACGGGAGCCGACCTCTTATTTGGACAATTTGTTGTGAAGACTGCAGGAAAATGAAGAATTTTTTACCTGGCACTCTCCTTCCCTTGGATCCGTCACTGTGTACGGCCATCTTTGGCAACCATCCTTTCTTATGGACTGTTCTGCAGGGCCAGGGTCAGTCAGAGATCTCTTTGGCCCTGGATCTACTTCTATCTGATCCTACATGGTCCATTGGGCTTTGCTTTGAAATGTTCCATTTGTTTATGGGGCGGGAATTTTGGCCGACTGTATTTGTCTTGATAACTGCAGATGGCAGCATCGAAAGAACAGCACGCAACTTGCAAAAACTATTTTCTTGTAGATTTCGAGGTTATTTCACAACAAGTTGTCTGCAATGTCCAAATTTAAAAGAGCGATTTATATTTTTGTAAGATACACGCAAGGAAATAAAATGATCGGAAATAATTATTCTTATTTAAATTTTAAAGCCACAAAATTGAAATTTTATCATACAGTTAATATTATACAATTAACTTATATTTTTATATTTGAATTCCTTAATAAATATATTATTCAACTGGGGTTCTTAAATATTTCCAATTAATGAAAAATTTTAAATAACAAATAATTTAAAGAAATGCTCCTGGCTTCCAGAACTTTTGAGGAATTTTTTTCACAAGTTCTACCTCGGTGAAATTCATTTCGTACATGCTTAATAGCAGAGCACAAAAACCAAATGTTCAACGATTTGATTTTGGCAGAAATGAGACAAATGAAACTGTTAAATATACAAAATATCGCCCAGAAATTAAGGTGTAAACTATTTTACCACTTAGAAAAAGGCAGCAAACTAAATATGAGTAAATATCAATTTTATTTAGACTTCAAAAGTTAAATTAATGGTCATAAAACATGATTCAATATATGTTTTTTGAAAACAATTAAAATAAACATGATTTCACACCGGTTAAAAACTAAACTTTGATAAAATGTAAAACATACTTCAGTCAAGAAAAAAAAAACAGCTAAAATTCTCCACACCAATCACGTAGCGTCAAGAATATTTTTGGAAACTAAAAGGGATTTTCCATGTTTTCAGTGCAAGAAAAAGCTCATATTTTTTTCCTGTAAGAATTCCCTTAATTAATAAAACAATACGCTTATATGAACTTTGCATGGAAAAATGTACTCCCAATGAGCAGTCAAATATTCCCCAGTCACAGATTAATTATAAAACATCACTTGTAAAAAAGGTTTTCAACACGCACCCGAATTTTTGCATACAGTTAATGACGCAATATTCTTTAAAAAAAATTAAAATACAATTGTTAATTGAAAGACATTTCGGGTTAGTTATTTACAGAATTCTTCGTAAATCTGTTTACATTTGGAATTAAAGACAAGTTGAAAGTATTCAATATGCAGAGCTACAGTGGATGTTTCGTGCAAAATGATTTATCAAGAGATTATGATAAGTCTATCTTTGAGCATTTCTCGCGCAATTTCCTGATCCTATGTTGCTGTTACAACATACACTTTAAATATCTGAGTATTCAATCTAACAAGGCAATGGCAAGAAAATTGCTTGGGTAGTGTGGTGAAAGTTTAACAAGCATGAATGAGATGAGAATATTGATCTTGTGGCAAAAACGTGCCTTTAGTCCACAGAGACAAGTGAATATTAGTGTGCTCAGGTACCGTAATTAAGTGAAGGAACCTTATATTAGTGTGCTCAGGTACCGTAATTAAGTGAAGGAACCTTATGAAAGTTTTTGCACAAGTTTCACAGAAAGTTGTCAAAACACTTTCCACTTAAAGGTATTTTACAATTCCTGAACATTAATACGCGGGCCTTTAAAGTGTTCCCAAAAAGAAAGTTACCTTTTAAAATAATGATGTGTATTTAACTCATTTTACACGCTTCACTTTGACCCTAACAATTTTGCATCAATCACTGTACAATTAAAAAGGCACAGCAGCGAATAAGGCAGGTGATAATTAAACAAACGTTTAAAACAAGTTCCGTTTATTCGATTTTTCTATTCGAAGTATGAAAAGTTGCAAATCAAAAAAGTTTTCAATTTTAAAACCATTACATGAGTTGCTTAATTATATTTGGAGGGCACTGAACCACTGAAGCACACTAAAGTGCATGTGCACTTTAGTACATGTACATGTGCATCGTAGACGGCCATTTTTGGATTTAAAATATAAAAGATGAAAATGCATGTTGCACACAACTATTGGCTGTTTCCTGCACAATCAATAAGTCTCAGTGGTCCAGTATAAAAACATGGACTGAGCAGCGCTCTGAGTTACAGTTTGAGGAAGCACACACTCCATAATACAAATGCAAATGGATAAAATAGATCCAAACTCCAAAAAAAATAATACAATTTTAAAATTAGAGACATTTCATCGTGATAACTTGACGCTAAGTTCATTCTGTTGGGGTAGGAAAATTAAATTTTTCTAAAATATACAAGCATATGTCACGGTCAAACGAGCAAGGTGCGTCCCTGTTGCCCTTTTTGCACTTAGCCGGCCAAGCCTCTCTCTTGAACGAGAGGGGAATAGCCGGTTATTGCTGCTCAGGCCGCTAC
>JBCAUG010235033.1:0-18727 GCA_038406175.1 Haplosyllis leylae
AGCGAGCACTTGCTACGCGGCGGGCGGTATGCCTCTTGCGTTCACGCAGGAGGACTTTCTGGTGTAAATCAGTCCTTGGCGGCACAAGATGCCTCTACAACATATCTTCCCAGAACCCAGAAAATTTTATGCATGGTTTTAGTGATGTCACAGAAAACCTATTCAATGATTAAGGTAATGAGTGAAAATTGCTTTTCATAACAAACTCGTGAAATGAAACTTGGGGGTGCAACTTTATTGCATAAATAAAACAATTATTTTGAATTTACTTTGAGGAAGTCAAACTGAAATCAAACATCTTATTAAGAATCCACTCAATTTGTAGCATTCCTTGATGCCTAGTGCACTAAGCAATTTTGATTTGTCATCTTGATACGAATATTAATCCAAAAACGTTACGTTAATTTGATAAGCGCCCATGTAAGGCTGTTGTGTCCAGTGCACGATCCGTGACTTGATGCGCCACTTGTTTTGATCCACTGAATGTGAACTGTATGAATAGCCCATTGTGAGTGAGGATTTACCGCCAGATCCCCAAAGCAATATACTTTTTTCCCCGCACTGGCTTAGGAAATGTAGTGCAAGTAAAGAGGGTCTGTCAGATTTTCACCATGTTTTTCATTGTTAAAGGAAAGTGACAGAAAAATTAAACGATCTCGAAGACCTGAGCTGAATACCTAATAAAGTTACTTATTTTGAGGCCTTTATGCTGCCTTTGAGTGCTCACTGGTAGGGAGGAGGGGGACTTCACGTTTTGAAATCTTGAGCTTGGCTTCAGAATTCAGACCAAAAGAAACTTTAGTCTGGTTTGGGTTATGTGGGGCCATTTATTGTGTGAAAAAATAAACTACTTCAATAAGAATAAGGAGTTGCCATTTTACTGCAAAAAAGTTCACCAGGAATGGTTCTACATGTTCCAACTCCAACACACGACAAATTTTTGTTTTACATTTCAGGTCATCATTAGATATCATTAGATGACCGCAACGTCGAGAAGTTTAAAATTGGTAAGTTGCGCGTGCTCTTTTTCTGTTTACTGTACTTTTAGATTAGTCTATGTGTGTATACATGGAGATCCCCCCCCCCCCAAAACGTGACGCAGAAAATACCCAAACCCTCTTCCCTGTTTTCCTACAAGGTGTCTAGTCTACACTATGAGCTATTAGGCATGGATCCTTCGAAGAAATGCGAATATTTTAATATTTTTTTCGGTGAATGGTAATTTAAGTGTGATTCTTAGTCTGGATATTCCAGAGTCACTTTATAGATTGGGTCCCAGTTTAAAATATTTTGTCCTGCACCAATTCTTGTGGATACATGATCTGCAAGTACGTGGATCAAAAAGGCTCGGCTGCTATGTTTGCCGCCAAGAGGCCAGCAGGTGTTGCACCAGAGGTGAATCTGAGCAATCTATTGCGTGCACAGGTGAGGCTTTGAAATCCCAGGGAAGACGTCACCAGATGTCCAAAACAAGGGTATCAGTGTAATCACAAAAAGGACTTAAGTCGTCCAATTATTTTCCTATAATGTGATTTCGTGCGTGGGATCCGACATTCGATTCTTTTCTCTCGCTTGTTTTAGACCGAGCATTGACGCACATGTGCTTCAGGTGAAGGTACTGATTACTGTTCTGTTAAGACTTTTTGTGGCTAGACTGTGCAAAGTTGAATCTCACATTCGTAGACTAGTTACGAAATTATCCACTTGGCTGGCCAGATAAGAATAGAAATTTGATGTGGAACTTTTTTAAAGTCTGTAGTTTCATGTCCCTGGCATGCTCTTAGAAAAATAACACTTCTTCGCTAGCATGAAATTATTGCATGGTATAACGCCGACAACTGTTATTTGCTCAACAGCGGTCCTGAGGACTTTCTTCTGGTAAACAAGCGCACCTCACCTGGGTAATACACTGTATTACATTCTGTTTAATTCCTGCAGTGGACGTGCGGAAAAAAGGAAAATGAAAACAACAAAATAAGGTTCTGAAATATGTACCTCTGTAAGATTTATTATGGCATGTGTATGGAGATCCATGATGCCAATGAGGTCATCAGGAGTGCACTCTGAAGACAAAAGAATCATAAGAATTATCTTCAGTACATGTAGCCACCACCAGAGGTCTCCCATGTCACGATTGCACCGGCGGCAGCAGGGTCCAATGCAATGGTAAACGATCCCAGAATGCTTTCCGTCTGTGAATACAGGTGAGAAGTACATTGTACATACACACAGCAAATAAATCCATCTCTTGACAGCTACAGCAGCGTCGACGTCGTGATGAGAACTTTTTACAAGTGACAGGCATTCTATTTGGATGTATTTTTCAAAAAAGGTTATATGTAGTGAGCGGTGGGGATCCATACAGTGAAATGGTAGGCCCCTCGTTCTCTCCCCAGTAGTAGACCCTCCGTCTCTTTCACTCTACAGATGCAGCCACCAACTTTTTACAGTACGAAGTGGTGAATTATTCAACATGGCGGCGCCCAGTCAGACTGCCATTGCCGGTGCCTTTGGGTGTGTGCGTGTCAGCGATGGCTAAATTCGTCAATACCACTGAACTCCCTGAGAACATAAACTGAGTACGCTGGAGTATGCATTCACTGCACTTGACGTTTTTCCCCGTCCGCATGTCTTTAATTGCAGGAGGCTGTACCGGCATATGGAAAGTACTCAATTTCCCAGGGTAGCGAATGAGTGAGCAACTGAGAAATGCAATTAAGTACGATGCACTAAAACACTTGCTTCGGTGCATATCGTTTTTATGACAGATGAATGTAATTCCGTTTGCTTCTTTCTTCTATCGTCTTATTTTATTCATCGAATAATCGTCTTTTTCCGGCGCATGGTTTCACTTTCTGTTCCCGGGGCTTGTAAGGTGATGGTGATGTTTCTGTCATTAAAGTACCGAGGCCCTAGACTGGATGCAGGACCGCTATTGGTGTTGGCGCTAAGGTTATGCGGTCATCGAGGTTCTGTAGCCGTCGTCATGAGCATGCCACACAAAAACCAACCAATCCTCCTCACTGTTGTAAACAACCGTTTCACGCTTTGAAATTTGATGCTCTTGTAAAAATCTTCGGGTTGAAAAGTTGCAGAAAAACAAAGCGCGCACACACTTCGGTGAATGGACATTGAAGGGACACGGAACTTACTGTACGCACCATCAGCCACACGGTAGAGATTTTTGTTGTGCGAAAGTTAATCGGGGGAATCAGCATGCTATTTGGTCGTCTTCGCTGAACTCGTATTAGACAACAAGAGATACTTTTTATGTAACTGTGTGTGACTTTTTCTAGCTGCTGCCCTACTTGGCAGTCTGTGCGCTTTATGCCTTGAACCATGTGCTCTTACGCCATGTGCTCTCGCTTCAAGTACCAATTTTTTCTACCTAAATGCCGTCCATGGCAAGACAACAGAGGTGTAAAATAATACGAATATTTATTCAATATTTCAGCTTATTTGATAAGTTATTGTTTTCTTTTACTCCTGTTATGGATTAAGTCGCAGAAACGAGAAAACAAACGGAATAAGTTGGCTGGATAGACCAGGATGCAATTGAGAAAATTCACAGGTAAACAACATGAAGAGAGGAGCCGAGCACAAACTCAAGTGGATGGATAAATGCATGGATACAGCAAGGAGGGAAGAACAGAATTCAATACCTGTTTTTTTTTTTCGCGAAGATGTGGATGTTGATGCCATATTCAAACAAGGGAATGACTAATATTCATCACGCCACTCTAGGTAGGGATAAAAAATTGGACGACAGGGAGAAAAATAACACATGGAAGAGGATTTTTTTCGAGGAAAATGATGAACATAGATCTTGGAATCAGTCTTGGCTGCTGCACTAGCGGGCCATTTGCCAATATGCCTTTTGTTTTGTTCGTTTGAGGGTGTTTCCAGTCGGTATTAAGCCACTATTGCATTGTAACATTGTGTGTGTACTCTTTTAAAGTTGTGTTAAAATTGTGATAAGATTTTTTTTATTACCTTTCACTTTGTTACGCGCGTAAAATCGAAATAATTAAAAGATAGTTTTCCCCTTATGCATAAACTGCGACACTTGTCCAAACCAAAGCATCAGAATTCCATCTGAAACCTTCAGATGTTTCCACATAGAAGAGAACGAAGGTCCGCTGAATGTTACTGCATTGTTAAGAATAAGTCCCTTCAACAAAACGTGATGTCATTGTAATGATTAAAAAACTGGGTGACGGCTGGCCGACCATCAGGGCCGATGGTGATAGCTGAAACAAGCGGAAAATGCAGGTTGAAAGTCGACAGTGCCCGTTTTGCAATTTCCGTCATTCCGTCAGTACAAAATGTAGAAATCCTAAAGGGACGTCTCATTGTCACTGACCAATCGATCTCGTGTGCTGCGATTGACCCGCGCGTGGTTGGTTGATGTCAGTCATTATAATAATGGTGATACTGCAGGTAATAGTGATAATGATAACTGATGGTAATAGTGATAATGATTATTATTACCACGACAGTGTACAATACTTGCTGCAGCCATTAGAAGTGTACACATCGTGACTGATGGTCATTACCTGTGTAACCACAGCATGTTGCCTCTAATTTGTTTACAAATGGGGTCATTTGTATCTGAAAGTGATTCAACGTAACGCCGCGGTGAATGGCGTATGACATTCAGAATACAGACATACGCCTCTGGGTGTCAATCTCTATGGACTTTTATTGGACATTCGTCTGCCGCCCAATCGACCGAAGGTGTGTTGCGAAAACGGAAAGAAGAATCCGAATTACGGATGTTGACAGAAATGAAGTAGCAACTACCGTACAGGATAATAAACGATACTTCGTCCACGTGCGGAAGCAGGTTCCGAATTACCTCGTTTTTTCACCCCTCCTACCGTATCTCGCTATTTCTTGAGCAACTTATACCTTGGCCACTTTTTTTCAGGCGTCAGTGACCTAAATGCTTGGGACTATTTCCGCAGTTCTCAATGTGTAAGACTAGAAGTAGACGTGAACAGCAGCAGTAGTTCAGCAGCAGAAGACGCAATGAAACGTCGCAGTAACATCATTCAGCTTCTTTTCTTTACGCATAATTCAGTACCAGAGGATATGAAGCGATAATCAATGACATAAGAGGATCATAGTCACCATCGCCAAACGGATTAGAACTCATCAAGCTCAGTTTAAGATTTCAGAGGAGCCAAGCCTTGTGTTTTTCAAAGGGAAGCTTGTTGAAATGGAAAGTGCTGGATTTCAGTTGGCGCCACACAACTACTCCCCTGAAGTCTGGAGAGCCCACATGGGGGCAGCACCGGTCGGTGGTGGATTCACCACTGGTTTGAGTTATGCCGACCAGAGTTGAAAGAACAATGCTTTTAACTTTTTTTCGGTCTACGCCCTTGATGTGCAGCAGACTCTAGAAGATGGCAGGCTTTTTGGCACTTCCTGGCTCTTCGGCGCGATTTACGCCACTTTTTGTAGTGTCATCGGATTACCAGCAACAGACAGGATCAGGGGCACAAAGGCTTTAAATTATGAGTGAAGTGGGGGAAAAATATCGGTAAAAATTATTTGGACGCATCGTGATTTGATTGAAAATGGCGTCACTGTGTGACAAAAGGTGAAGAGCCCACACAAACTTACCAAGTGCCGGTCGTTTTCAGCCGATTGGTTTGCGTTCGCTGTTAATGCGCAAGCGCATTTCGCCAGGTACTGAAATGTAGAAGCAGCCGTTATTTTCTGTACCTTGGGTGGATTTTCGATGAACCTGGCTCACCTAGATGACCCGAACACACCTGGATTGGGCAGGTCTCTGCGTCCGACAGCCAGGAACGCCGAAGTGATATTACTAACTACTAAATCATCGGAGGATAAGGCCTGGGAAGTGAAGGTAACCATTGATCGAAACGTCTGCACTCGTTTTGGTTTCTCATTCAAATTCGACCGGCATCTACCTGTGATGAATCACTTCAAATGTATTTTGGGACATGGAAAAAGGATGGTGCCGAAGTGAATGGCATTTATAAAACCCAAGAATGCAAAAAAGGGGGAAACAACCCTCTACCCCCTAAATGAACCTTTATTTGTGGAAATTTGGCATGATATTGCGCAAAAGTTGGACCCAAAATAGAAGTAATGATTCTTTGTGGCACTTTTTGTAAGGGAATGAATGTCTTTTAGAAAAAAATGTGAAAAAAAAATGCATTGCATTTGCTGTGCATGTGCAGATAGTGCACATCATTCGGTCAGCACTGAGGAAGGTTAATAAGATGTGACATTCATATCAAAATGAAATAAGACTTGCTATTACGAGGTTCCAAACAGTGTACATACTTATGAATTACTATTATTGGCGTTTTAGAAACACTTGGTGGAGTGGAAAATGGAAAAAAAAAAATTTGTGTGGATGTGAATGAATTGAATTGAGAAACCATACACATTATCGGAATTTATGTATCATTGTTGTTGACAGCTCATTCTGAGGCCTCATTCGGAAACTACGATAGCAAATAATTTCAATATGGCTGCCGTGCGGTGAATGAAGGTATTCATACTGCATGGGATAAAACGAACCAAGTCGATCTTCGGCCATTCATAAAGAAGGTACGTAACAGAACATCACATTAAGCGTTCGATCGATTTTCATTTCTGACGGTCTAGGAGCGCGGTAACATGCTCAAACCTCTAACATGCTGGAAAAAGCGTGTTTTACATGCATTACTGGCGAAGTCTGGGGAAAAAGTTTCGGGAATTCTCTTGCCTACTGGCAAAAAGCTGGCGTGTCTAGACCTGGAACATACAACAAACAGCGCACGAAGCACGGCGATGGTAATTTTTGGACGTGGAACACTTGAATCGACAATATGTCATACACAAAGGCTGTCACGGCTCGAACCTTTTTTGGTTAAAAATCACCTAGTTGTTTGTCCTCCTCTTTTCCCTTCTATCTCTCGCTTCTTACTTTTTGTCGCTACCTGAGTTGGGGAACAATAGGAGTGCTGCATGGTACACCTGAATGAGCCACCTCCTAGAGAGTGCATGCATGCAGCGGCCATGGTGAATTAACGATTATGTAATGCATGCAGCAGATTATTCCAATTTTGCAGGGGTACAAGGTACATCGAAACCAGACGGCTCATTTTTGCATCATGACGTCATTGCGTCAACATGACATTGGCGTTGGACATGCGCATTCAGCTTTGTTGGGTGAACTCTAACATTTTTTAGGCATGAGATGAGACCAGCATTTAGGAATCTTCGGAAGATACTATTCAGACATCATTTAGATTTGTTCTTCCAGGTTCGGGATGTCTTTTGATTCCGCAGTTAAAAAAATTGAGAGGTTCAGTAACCGATAACTGCTGCGTTCATAATTGTCATCTTGCCCAGTCACAGAATATGTCTTTGTGTCGGTTTGTAAAATTTGAGATTTTCTCTGTTGCATTCAGTTCTATCACGAGAACACCTGGGCCATGCCACGAAATTTACGAAAAAATAAAATCTGTAATAAGTGTAGAAATTATCGGAAAATACACCTTTTCGGTGTTTGTGCGAGAGACCACCAAATCATCCGCTCTACTCGAGGTAGGCAACATCACACACAGGACATTATAATCCAGTTTCCATATTGAAATTGGAATTTAAATGCCCATTATTGGAGCAAGAGGTGTTTTCGATGACCGAATAAGTTTCGTCTTCGTCTCCACTGAACAATGAACACACGTGGCTTTTACCACTTAGTTTTACCTGCAGATCTCTGTGTGGAGCAACGAAAAAGTGGCGCCGTGCAGTGGTATTGGGACAAGTCATACATAATGTTCTGATGTGAAAATATCATCACGTAGCGGCAGCATTGGGTGTCAGTGCTTGCCATTCGTCATCAATCGTCAGATTGGTTGTTGCTTTTACGTTTGGGAGGAAAATGCGCAATAGTCTTGATATTCAGTGATACCTAACAATTATTACACTTATTACCTTTGTTTTTATCAGATAGCTAAGATGAGAAGTGGAAAATGTCAATTATGGTAATTCAGAATTCATTCAGATTTTAAAGCACTCAGCGAGGTTAGTATGAGTTCATATTGCTACATTGTTGAAATTTCAATAAGGTGGACGTATCTGTCTGATATTTTAAGAGACAGTCATTTTGAGCTTCGGTTCTTTTGGAACGGTCTCCAGCTTCTAAATATGAAGAGAAATATTACAATATTTACAGCAAATTAACTGATTTTGAATGGAATTTGTTATCTTAGACTTTGGCAGAGGTAAAGGGGAAAATCATATAGTTCTACCTTTTCAATGGTATTTAAACCCGGGGAATTCTGAAGTGAGAAAATCTTATTCTGCTCGATTGTAATTTATGTTTGCAGAACGAACTTATGTTGGGTAATCTCTTGATTACGAAGGAACCGCTTTGCTGCAGATACTAATGATTGAATGATAAACCAATCCCGACTCTCGAGTTCATCTTACAAGGGATAACTTAATTTTGAGATTGCCAAGGTGGAAGAAAGATAGATATAAATGCCATGGACAGAACTGAAAAGTTTTGGTTACCTAAAATTTTGAAATTTTCCCTTGAAGTGTTGGAAGAGGTAGGGCCTTTTTTTTCAAAGAAAATGAACGATTTCAATTTAAGAATTGGTTGAAATGTAGATCTGAATTTTAATATTCTTTGTTGGAATATGAGATGAGAAAACCAGTCCTCAATCATGTTTGGGGAAATTCATTATTCTATCATTGGCATGTCCATTTATCCATTTTGCTTTCGTTCATTATTTGGTAGTGGCAAATTTGTGCTCCTCTTCACACCCAGATTTAACTTAAAGTGAAGAGGATTTTCTGGGTTGGATCTGTAAACAGTATAGGTTTGGTGGGGAATAATGGCAAAATTTCTGCAATTTGTTCTAGTTTCTTATTCTCTACTAATAACAACAAACCTGTGTACTTCCATTTGGGAACCTCCCAATACAAACAGTTAGTTCATTATAATATGATTGACATATCTTACCAAACTTATTGGGAGCTGACCAATACATGTGTGACAATTGAACCTGCCCACCAAATGTAATAAATTTATTATATATCTCCTTTAAAAAAAGATAATATCCAGTCACAAAAATCAGTAGAAAGGACCTATACTTCCACTTTGGGTCCAACTCCTGATAAAGCACATGCCAAAATTCCCATTCACTGATATTTTATTGTTGTCCAAAAGGTTGACTTCCCCACCTTACACATTAGTCCTGTCAGTGATACTGCTCCTTCAGCTGGCACCTCTGCTATTTGGAGGTTTGCAGGCCCACCAATATGGTAGTGATGGTTACCGTTTAGGCACTGGAGCACAGTTTGTAAGTAAGTAATGCAAGCAACATCATTTAGCAAGGTAGGGTGAATGAAGAACTTCACTACCCTGTAGTATTTGGTGCAAATACAGCAAACCATGCTCTTGGGAGTCTTCAGAGACATCATTTGATATCATAAAAGAATACACATCAGGTGACAGTCACTGGAACTATTACTGAGATTACTGAAACCCTGCAAAATGCACATTTTCAGGATTAAACATGCAGTCAGTATTTACTGCTTATTGAATACAGTTATGTAACTTCTATAACAGTTTACTAGGTTATTGAGCCCATCTCAGTCTCCTCTCAAAAAGAAATATTGTCTGCACTTCAGTGACCCCTGCAGAGATGTAATGTCCACTATCCAGCAGTTTTGTCTCATAATTTAGAACAAAATCATGTCACCCCTATTCAATTGGCTTGAGCAGGTCTGTTTACATGAACAACCCCTTGCTCTAAATTTACTCTTTGACATGAAACATTTGTTGCAACATTGTGTGCCCTTCCTGGAGTAACATGGTGAGCCCTTTTCTACAACACTGAACACTAGAATATTCATGCACCATTGAAAATAGTTTCTGTCACAGAGGCACAGCAGAAAATTGAGTGTCTGAGAGAAGAAAATATGATATAATCCATTAGCAAGCAAATTCAGCATGTTAGACTCATCTAGTGGAGGTATTGAGTAGAGTACTTAGCCAGACATTGGTGTTATTGCTCAGTCATTTGATTAGCTCACACTCATACCATCATTGTGGGTTCCGACTGGTTCAAAATAACCACCCAGGAGGGCATCAGTCTGACAGACGCACACCCATGTCTACAATATTTAAGTACAAAAATTGGGAAAATTAGAATACACACTTATATTGTTACTCTCTAACAAGTCCTGGTATTAATGTCAGATAGCACTCTCTTCTCACATTACATTTTTGGTGAACCTGGGAAGGGTTTGAAATAAAGACAATTGTACTTTTAGGTTGAAGAAAATAGGTCTTGGTGATTTCTAATTTTGAATGGAAGTAACATTTCAATGATTAGAAACTAAGTTGAGTTGAAAATATATTTGTAGGTTTGCCATAGCTTTGGCAAAACAGGAAATTTGGAAGTTCCATGTATACAGACATTGAAAACACAGGCTACAGTTACGTTGATAGTACAAGGGAGAGCTAAAAGCATTGGCAAAACAATAGGAATTTTATCTTTGCGGTGACAATAATTTAATACTTTTTAGAAAGGAACGAAAGGAAAAATCCAATGTCTAGTAGTCAAATCTGGAAATACAGCCTGTTAAAAGTCAGTAACTCATTTTTGTTTTTCAAAAAATAGATCTGCCTCTGGCCGCCTGTGGATACTGCTGTTTGTCCAAAATTAGTCTGTCGCCCACTCCCCCACAAGCTTGCTTATTGATTAGTCTGGGAGATTTCAAAGTTTCTATTTTCATTGTGTCTAAAGGTTAGTTCATAAAAGTATTTCCAGACAGTGTAAGCTTGCGCACAGGGGAGAGAGAAAGAATATAAAAAAAACTTTGTAGATTGGTTTTAGTCTGGAAAATACGACGTTTCGTAGACAGATTCATCGATCTCTGTAAATGTCAAAATAATATGAGTTCCATTCATAGGATATCTTGTTGACGACGAGATGGAATATTTTATTAAATGGTGTTGATGTACATCGGCAATTTGCCTGGGGTTTTTGTTGGATTCCCTTTCATTGACACTTTGAAGAGAAATCTTTCGGAGGCTGTGAATTGACGATGGGCCAGACAAAATGAAAAATGGCAGAATCGGTTGTTCGTTTGAAAAGATCAAACGAATATTCTGCGACTTACAATTTGTTTTCGGGAAAAGCGCCGCCGTTAGATAAGGCTATTTTACCAATTTCTGCAGGTAACCCTTTGCAGTCTTATTTATTTTTGAGATTCTGAAAGGCGACATTTACAGTTACGTTTGAGTACACCGAACTTCTCTTTCTACATTAGAATTTCTGTCTTGTCTCTTTTATCAGATGGATAGAAATATGAAGAGACAAGTCCAATTATTTGTTACTGCAAATTATTCTGTGAGTAGGGTCAGTGAGATGGAAGATTGTTCGGGAAGAAGCTAAACCGATTTAATTCGCAAAACTTGATCATTGAACCCTTTTCTTTACTTCTTCCGGGTGCTTGGAGAATTGGACGAAATGACTAGTTGGTAACAAAATTCTTAAATTCTTCCATGAATTACAATGAAATAGAACAACTAAATACTGCCCGGCACAAATATATTATGAAAAAATTATACGAGAGATGGCAATAAAATGCACCGTAGATGAACAAGCGTACAACAGATGACAGCAGCAGCTACTTGCAGCAACGTAATCGGTTTTCCCTGCGGGATTTTTTTTTTGCCGTTCATACGTCATTGAAAAAGAAGTTGATGATACACAGTTAGAATTGATAAATTTTGATGTCCTTTCGTCAAATGATAACAGGTTTTACGGAGTGGTAAGCGCTGTTGACCGAGAACACATTTAAATTTTTCAAGTGAGAAAAATGATAAAAGCATGAATTTGGAAGATGTAGACAACAAAATGGGTACATTATGTCAGACCCTGGGTATTTTGGAAGAAAGCTCAGAAACGGCGATTTGATAAGAAAGAGGCATATGAAGTAGAATATTATTATAATGAAATAAATTACAAGGTCTTTTTGGTGACCAGTTGTGCACTTGTCACTGTCTTGCGCTCAGTTTTGAATGGTATTCGGACAAGTAATGTGATATGCAGGGGCCTGTGGACACGGATTGCATTTCTTTCGCTTTTAGATAGCCTCTTCCATTTTAATTCTTCCAGCCACACGTTCTGTATCTCAGTAACATCCCATCCAGACAGATATATGGTTTCTCCCTTCTTTTTATTCCCTTTTGAGTGCACTCGCTACTTTTTAAGTGGATAGGAATATTTTTTATCGTGGGGTTTGTCAGTCAGTACAGGCCTCGTGCAAAGGCAGTCACATAAAAAATCCAAAAATGTCTGTACAAACGGAGCTACCAATGGCAATGGCATGAATAATTCACCAATGAATTATTCGTTCTTTCGATCACTTGAACACTTGTTGGTTGGTTCACCTGTTCATCAGAGGTGGGCAAGATCGGCCTGTTTGTCTGATTACTTGTTTGTGTGCCTGTGTCTAAAAGTAGTGTCACCACTAGTACTGGCAGTACAAATCAGCACTGTTCACCGAATATTGCTATGGAGTTTTTCAAAAAAGTATTGGATATTTAAAGTTCAGTATACTATACAAAGTAGGGCCCCAAATATCTGGCAAATTCTGAAAATTTCAGGTGAAATGTTGCATAGACAAAGCATTTGGATGGAATCCTTCTCTGAAGACGTCTAATATATAATTCACATATGTGGGATCAGTACACTTGTATTACCATTTGGCATGGGTGGCAAAGAGACCAGGTGTTCCTATACATACAGATTGATAGGCAGTCCTTCTGTGTGCTCATCTATATTTTATTTACAGCCTTGTCTGGCTGTCTGTTTGGACAGAAGGTATGGCTTTATTAGGAAAGCTGGGTTGTTTGGCTTTGAGGCAGAGAACGGCAGGGAGTGATGAAAACACTAGGTTTTACAGGATTTATTGAGGAGGGGACTTTTCCCGGAAAAGAAATAAGATAAATGTTGTTGTTTGATTGTGATTTATTTCTAGGAATACCCCTCCCACAACCAGACTTGAATAAAAATTACCCTCTTAGTGCTGTTAGTTTAAAGCTTGATGAAAGATTTCTTAGATGGTTCCCAAAGCATAAATACAACTTGAAGGAAAATAACTGTTATTTAATTTCTGTAAATTGACATGCCAAATAGGAAAGCTATCACTGCATTTTACTATGAAACAGTATAGAAAACGATAGGATTATGAGTAACCTTCGTATCAGTGTAAAATGCTGCAGAACTCATACTGGGAAAAATGAGTTTTGCTACATTTGTTTATTGTTGTAAAAGTCAAGAACTTTTAGTCAACGAGGAAAAAGTTATATGAAATTAGATGAGAAAATGACGAAATTATTTTGCAGAGAAAGTGTAAAAATAATTTTTGCAGACAAATCTTTTGTTGAAAACAAATTCCACGTCGACGATAAGTTTAAAATATCAAGTAGTGAAAACATGTTCTTAGGTGACTCATACTATGACATAGACAATGTAAAAATGACAATGACTATATTTTGCACAACCTTTTGATTAGGAAAATTCTGAAAAATACTATCAAAAAACAAACTTGGGGGTGTTCATAGGTGTTCAGTTTCATTGCAAGTCTTCTCCATTTTAAACAATAAAGTCATGTCAGCCATTTTTGTGATTTTGAAGATAGCCACAACATATTCAAGTTGAAAATTGGCCCAAACTTAGTGATGTCCAGTTTTCATTGCAAGTCTTCACCTCCATGGAAGCTATTTTTGTAATTTCTGGTGGTGGCTGCCATCCAAGATCACTGACATGTTTTAAGTTGATGATAGTTGACAAAAAATTAGTGGTGTTCAGTTTTCACTGAAAGTCTCTGCCATGGCAGCCATTTTTTGTGATTTTTGGTAATGGCTACCATCCAAAATGGCCAACTACATGTTTGGTCCAAACTTAATAGTGTTCAGTTTTCATTTTAAGTTGATTTCTTTAATAGCAGAAGATGACCACCAATGGTCCCCTTCACCTGATCTGGAATTTGAGTGGTTTTCAAAGTTTTCTGATGTTCAGTTCAATCTAACCTTGCCTGTTGTAAGACAGACTACACATAAAAATATTACTACCCCCTCCTTAATAGGGGATCATTGCCGTTTTAAGCTTGATATGAATGATAATCTCATTTAAAACAGTAAATTTGTAAAATCTGTGCTTTTGACCTCTGGGTAAAAGTCTGAGGGGAAATGGCAGAAGTACTGGAAAAGTCAGGGAAATTCTTGGGATGTAAAATTGGGAACACTGCAACTGCAGCTAGATCAAGGACTGCTGTCACACCCATATTTAGACAATGCACTTGGTGAACTCTACTGACATGGCAACAGAGAGTAACCATGCTTGTGAGCAGACATATTAAGGGCCCAATTGGGTACTGATCACACTTTGGTGGCTTACCCAGTCAACACTCACCACTAGAGTGCACCACACTCTGTGAAACTGTTACTTAAGGGCTTGTTGAACCATTGACTGAGGTTAGATTATTATATGACAGAAGCATGTAACACATCTGTCAATAAATCAGTATTTGTACAGATACCACAAGGCAACTTGTTTGGTTATCTTTCTATTGCTATGATCATGAGCTAATTTGGTATGTTGACAGAATACAGGTAGCCGCAGTAGGCACCTGCAATACACCAGGTATCAACTGCATTTGGTTCAATTTACTCAGGTTAGAATTTTGGTTTCACGGGGAAATGTGAAGAGTTCATCTGTAATACAATGACATGTCCCTTAATGCAATAAGAAAGGTAAATTTCAGATGACAACGTCGTTGAAATATCCATTATCAATTTCAAACATATTTTTTTGTCATTTGCTAAAAGCATAAATGAAATCTAGTGCAGACACACTCTTTTCTGCCTACTCCGCTCCCTAATAAATTCAGACACTTGGTTTAAGAGGAGATTTTATGTGATTAGGTGTCCACACTTTGTATAAATATTGAACATATTGCCTCATATAGGCTGACATGTGTCAGGCCCATCAAGACGCGAGCGCTGAATTAGATATTGGGACTTGTTGGAAATGACTGATCCAGTAGATAGGCCACAGAGACAGATAAATGAGGGGGTTACAAAAGAGTAGTTTTTCAAATTTCTTATTTTGAGACAGAAAAGGGAGAAAGTGAAAGTAAGCACAAGGCAGCCACATAAAGGTATAATCAGTAAGAAATGAGGACAAAGAACATTAAAGGCTTATTTCTAGGCTACGGTAACGGCCACCGTCCTTATGAACGCTTCAATTAATCACATTTTTATTCTTTACATCCTTCAAATTTCTGTCGGGTTATTCCTATCGTATACCAGCAAAGTCATTTTTCAATCATCTTGAAATCGTGTCACTATGAATTTCTCGTCTACTTTTTTGCAATTGATAAATGAGGTAGTTCTCCTGGTGGCAAAATAGACCTTTTCTGCACCGAAGTAACGCGATGTCGCAAGGACCGCGTTCTGACGCCAGACGCCACAGTGACCTGCGGGTCGAGAAGCTGGAAACCGTTGGTATACAGATTGCTCGTTAAGTTTTCGTCTTTTAAATTAACCTGGCGGTTTTGACGTATTAACTGTGGTGCTTAGGAGACGGGCTGTTTTGTGCCGTTAGACAGAGAATGAATAGCTTGGCGAGTTGTCACCCGCAATTTCACTTTTGCACCTGCCCCACCGAGGTTATCATCCGCTACAGACTAACTCTATACTGGGGAAGAAGGATGGAGGAATGATGGTATTGTAATTCGACACGTGTGTTGGTCTCTGTTTATTGACATGTGAATGTCAAATAATTTTATCTTTGGATCTGTTAACGGCCAAAATAGTACAGGCACACTGAATATGGGGCTACCCATTGTGATAGTGATGACTTGTATTGTGGTCAATGGCGAGTAATTTCTATGACAGGCAACTAATTCAGGACGGGGACCCTTGAATCAAAGAGCTTCCCACTTTATAACGTGGGAGACTCTTTGCTTGAATCTCATCCTTTTCATTTGGCACGGCAGTAAATTAATTGCTCGAGGTCCAGTTTCAGGTAGATTCTTGTCGTAAGCTGACAAAAGTATATGTAGTTCAACCAAAGGACTTTTAAGAATCTCGGATAGTCGGTTTTAAAGATTTAGAGTTGTGTTAACCCTGGCTTTTTGAAGAGACAGTGCAAATAGATAGCAGACATGGATGATGTATAGATATGACAGTGCTCATATCATTGCTAGACATGTCTGACCGTGTAAGATGGATCAAGGTCTAAAAGCTGCCTGAAAGCATAGTCACTGTATAATCAGGCTCAGGAAAAAAGCAAGTAATTTGCTGATAGAATTTTTGGGGAAAAGTCTGGATGTTTTTGTGGGATAAATAAAAAGGACTTGCAGTCATGACTGATGAAAGTGGTAAATTTATGTGAAAACATGAAAGTCCTCCTGCGTGAACGCAAGAGGCATACCGACCGCGGCATAGCAAGTCCCGGGGGGTACTCAACCTGAGTAACACCCCCCCCCCCCCAGCTGGACTGAGAACCCCCCGCCCCCCGGCTGGACTGAGTACACCCCCCTAGCTGGGACTGAGTACTCCCCCCCTGTGGACTGACAAACACTTATGAAACTATTAACTCCTCCCGTACTACGTACGCGGTGGGTAATGAACTTGAGAAGCGCTTGAAGTGAGTGTCGAATTGGTGCCATCTCGAGGCTGTGAACTTTAAAAAAGAACTAACAATATTTAACTTGACATGATTTTAGTGAGGATTGGAATAATCAAAGTCTTGCTAACAGTAAACTTAGAATGAAACAAAATCCCACGAACGAACTGTGTAACCCCTGTTGTTGATTTTTTTACCTGAACGAAGAAATTGAAATTCTCCGTTTCATTTTAAGGTGTGGCGTTGACAATGACTCCTACGAGACGGAATATATCTTATGTCTTGCATCCTTACACTCTGATGGTTTATGGCATTTCCTTTGTCTGGAACTATTCCGTATCCTAACAATCTTACGACAGTCTCGTTTTGCAATTAATTTTATCCGAGACAATTTGGAGAATGACATTAATCTGCATAAATAAGTCTGAGACGAAAGGGACAGAGCTATGTTATCACAGATTTATGCAATCCGAAAGAAACGTAGTAATTAATACATAGCAATTTCTCGACATTCGAAGACTTTTGCCAGTAATCAAGTCGTTTAGCAGTTTAAATGGTTACAAACCAACTCGAGGGAAAGGACAGTGGTAAAATGTAAGTAACATTAATCACTAGTAAATCACATTAGTTAAAAAAAAACAAACAGCAGACTACAAAGTGTGTTTAATTAATCTGGAGTGTGTTCAGATGGCTAAACTCGTGGACAGATTTCCCCAATCATCAGATTATCCGCGAAAGTGCGCATCTGGCTGACAGCATACGCTGATAGAATTTTGTTGATGTAATCAAGCGAGGAAATTGTCTTGATTCGCACTGAAATGTGCAAATATGGAACTTTGTATGAAATGTGGGAAGTATTAATTGTATTGATAATTTGTTTCGGATAAATTTAATTGATATGTAGACGTAGTGTATGGATAGACGGAATGGTCTGCGTGGGACGTTCTGAATTCTTTTGGTCTGTGTCTGAGAAATCAACGTTTTGTGTGATTCCAAAGGACTCGAGACTTTGAAGATTTGAAGCCGTGAGTAACTGATGCGCATTGAAATAATGAGCCAGAAAATCCAGATATTTGAGTATTTCACTAACAATGGAAACTTAGAAGATGGAGGTAATCAGTTGTCGTTGACGGTAGAAAAAGGCAGTGGTTGCTATTAAGACCAAGTTTGTCTAGCAACAGCACCAGTGCTTAATGTTCTTTCAGAAAAGTAGGTTTTGCCCACCGTCTTTTTTTTCGCTAACGGAGCGAACTTTTAACAAGTGACTTGCCTTTCACCAATCTTGATTATACAATTCCGGATTCAAAGTAGCTATGGTAGAACAGGTTAAAAAACTGCTTTGTATCATCAGAAATGGCTTGAGAAAGCGTTAACCTCAAGATTCTACACAACAGGGAACTAGTTGGATTCACTGCTAGGTAGGCATCACATACGAGTCCCGCTCAGCGCCAGGGCAATCACGTCGTGTCGCGGCTGTGGCGGAAAAATACTTGGGTAATAGGTGACTGAAATTGATCATTAGTCGAAATGCGCGACTGTTTGTTTTAGGGTGTTTTAGGATGCTAACATGTTGCAGAAACGTTATGGATCGCATGTGCACGGATTGAGTCTGGCTTTCAGTTTCGATTCCATAAGAGAGTCAATTCCCTGGTGTGATTGACTGCTGAGGTAACTTCAAAAGATTATGGTTCTCCAAATAAGCATTGAAGATTAAAATAACCTGCCGTAAAAGGACTGTATGGTAATCAAAACAACGGTGAAGGCCTGGGTTACTTTTGTGTTTCATACTGACAATGATAATCCTATCTGTCCCAAAGAGTTATTAGTATTAGTGTTATCGGTAAGAGAGATAAAATTATGCTTTCCACATTAGGCCATTACAAGGGTTGTTCAATAAGTTCTCGGCCTAACATAGAAAGGCAGTCAAGCGTAACTTAATTTTATATTTTCTAGATACCTCAACTGTTTTGCAGAAAAGATGACTAGTTTTAATATTTTTGTGAAGTACTATATTTAAATGGCACCAGCTGAAATGATAGAGG